>JASDQU010205391.1:28875-48856 GCA_032191745.1 Picea mariana
TTGTCGAAGGAATGCCAGCGTACGCAACTCTTGTCCGTCGACCATGGGGTCAACGAATGAAAGCGACTATCTGTTGGATTACTGAGAGGGGGGGTGAATCAGTAATAGCGTAATTATAATCATTTTTCTACAAATGTTATATCAATGTATAATTATTATCCAATAATGAGCAATACGAAATAAACAATCACACACATACACAGTACATCAATGTTTTACGTGGAAACCCAAATCGGGAGAAAACCATGGAATGTTTTTTCTTATATGTCTTGAAGAATTATATTCATTGGAAGCACCAACTTCCTTTGTTTTCCAACTGCAACTGGAAGGAGGCTCCAACCCCTTAGTTTCTCAGGCTACAACCTGAGGGAAGCTCCAACTCCCCAATTCTCTGGCTACAACCAGAAGGAGGCTACAACTCCCTGTGTTCTCCGGCTACAACCGGAAGGTGGCTACAACCACCTGTCCTTGCCCCGTCCAACCGCCCTGAAGTAGAAGTAGAATGATGGAACCACTATCACACTATCACTGTGAGATATACCGCTGTAAACCTATACCAACAAATCTGAACCATGCATCAACCTGTACCTCAACCTGTAATCAACCTGTACCATAAACAAGTGCATCAACCATGCACCAACCTGTACCAAACAACCTGTAATCAACCTATACCATAAACAAGTGCATCCAACCATGTACCAAGTATGTACCAATCATGTGTCAACTGCTCATAAACTATGACTTATCAATATGTACCAACATCAACTATACACCTCATGTATGTGTCAACTCATCAACTACTAGTCTCAACCATGTACTCAACATGTACCTCAACCAAAAGCCCTCATCAATTTCATCATCCAAATCTGATTTGTAGCTCTGTAATAGACCTAGTGTATATGATCACATTCCTGCAAACCTTCCTTGACTTTAACAACAAGAGACTAGCATTTTCATCAAACTTCTCTTTAGTCTCACATGCCTAGTTTTGGATTAGTCAACAACCCTAACTTTAAGTAATCGTAACTTTGTACCTGTAATGTATAAAGATCTGAAATTGATACACAATGTTCTTCCGTGTGTTTTATGCCATTCCTCCAGGTGTCACTACTTGGAACCTCTCAGAAAAGGAGTTATAGCAAAAATGGCATACCTTTCTGAATTYTGGCTTATTCTAGAGAGCATGCCCCGCACGGAATATTTGTTGAATTGATCTGAAACTGTTAACACAACATACTATAGACTGTACCCTAACCAACACATTTGGTTTCACTGAATTTGGATCTGTTATGAAGAAGTTATGACGTTTTTACCCGAAACACTTGTTTTTKACTAGTTTCAGGCTAGCCACAAACCCTATTTTCCACGAAGTGTAACTCCAAAAATACAACGACCCACAAGCTGAATTTTTTACCACAGATACTTGGATATGTTTTCTCAATGGCATAGCAATTTCACGATCTGAATCATTATAGAAAAAAAGTTATAGATACCTTAGAAAGCACCATCAAAAGAATTTATTCTTCCTTGCATTTCGGCCTTCTTTTCTTCACCTTCCCTCAGAATTTCGGCTTAGATATCCTTGGTTACCTCAGACACCTATAGATATTCAATATGTTCAAGTGTAATTAAAATGAGAGAGTCTAGCCTCTTATTTATACTCTCCAATTGGCTTCCTTAAAAACATCTTCTAGGTCACTTTGTCCACTTTCCTTATTTTAGGGTTAACCCACTTTTAATTTCTCCATTAAATTTATTATTTAAATCATTTATTTTGTATTCACTTTGAATTATAGTACACTCATCACTTCACTTTATTATTTATCTTTTAAAATCCCTTAAACCACTTTGACTACTTTGACCTTTTGGGGCTTCTAGATGACATGTGAGGGTCATCCAACTTCGTAAGGCCATAACTCTCAAACCGTGAGGAGTTATGTGACGTTGCACATACCACCAGAAATGGCATGACATGTACTATCCATATAGAATAGTATTATCTGAAAATATATCATAACTCATACCGTTACCCATCAAACAGGGTCCATTACCCAAACCTGGGGTCTCCAACTTCTCATGGCCATAACTCTCTAACCATGAGGAGTTATGTGATGTTCTACATACCACTGGAAATGACATGACAAGCACTATCCATCTTGGATAGTTTCCCTGACAAATTCAATGTCCTTCATCTCGTTATTCCACAATTAAGCATGGGTTCTCTTACTCCGCAAAGCGTCTTCTCGTGAGGGCTTTCACCATAAGGGGACCACTTTGGAGTTCATCCATATTTACTTCTTATCAACCATAACAAAACAATGAGTCATATTTACATCAAAACAATATTGGGTCCATTACCCAGACCTTTGTGCTATGGGGCTTTCTTCAAGGGTTGACATCAATGACAACCAACCTTAATCAACAACCTGTGACAGAACAATACTAGTACTTCCTTAATAAATTCAAAGAAGTGTTTGATGTGTTGGAGTGAGAATATAACAGCAGAATGATGACTGATTAAAAATCCTATGATCTTATGATAATCAATAACTAAGAACGAGAGAAAACTCAATTATGAGTATTGATTTTATCCATCATTTAACAGTAAGAATAAATTCAATAATAATCAAATGACAAATTGATCACACATACAYGCGACTACAAGGACTTGAAAAGACTTGTCAAAAAAATAGGCGAAATGAAAATTGAACTTATTCCAGGTGCAAAACCAATCMAAAAAYGACCATACAAGTTAGCGCATAAATATAAACCAATCGTTCAGAAAGAGATCGAAGGAATGCTACTAACAAGTATTGTTTACCCTATCGACAAGGCAGAATGGGCAAGTCCCATGGTGGTGCAACCAAAGAAAYATGATCCCAAAAAACTAAGAATTTGCATCGATTTCCGAGGACTCAACAAACAGACTGTGACAGGTCCATTCCCAACTCCCTTTGTTGATGAAATTATCGATGAAGTCGCTGGGCATGAATGTTATTCATTCACTGACAAATTTTCAGGGTATAACCAGGTGCCAATAGCAAAAGAATATCAGGCAAAAATAACATTCGTGTCGAAATTTGGATCTTTCGCCTACAAAGAAATGCCATTCGGACTGAAGAATGCACTAGCAGTTTTTTCGAGAATAGTAGTTAAAGCATTTCAAGAGTATATCTACAAAACCATGGTCATATACTTCGACGACTGGACAATATATAGTCTATTCAAAAATCACATACAATGGCTTCGACTCATGTTGGAATGTTGCAGACAAATTCAACTATCATTAAATATCAAGAAATGTATATTTGCCACAACTATTGGAATCCTGCTAGGACATGTGGTATGTAAAGATGGGGTAAAGGTCGACATGGCTAAGATTAAGATTATCCTTGATCTAAAACCGCCTGTAAATCAAAAACAAATCAAAATTTTATTGGGACACACGAGCTATTATAGGAAGTTTATACGCCACTACTCGGACATGACCTTCCCAATGGATGAGCTCTTACGAAAAGATGTTGAATTTAAATGGAGCCAAGACTGCTAGGAATCCTTTGAATTCTTAAAGAAGAAGTTGGTCGAAGCCCCCATTCTAAAATTTCTAGACTGGTCGAGAAAATTTCATGTCCATGTCGATGCATCCAATGTAGTTGTCGGGTCGTTTTTAGCACAACCATACGACGACACAATAGATCATCCAAATGCGTATGCAAGTCAAAAACTGAATAGGGCAAAAAGAAACTATTCGACTACGGAGAGGGAAGCCCTATCAATGATTTTTTCTTTACAAAAGCTCCGTCACTATTTACTTGCAAATCCCTTTACATTTTTTACAGACCATAAAGCACTAAAATACTTGGTCAATAAACCAGTTCATCAAGGCAAGATTTGTTGTTGGTTACTATTATTTCAGGAATTTGAATTCAACGTAATCATACGACCGGGGAAAAGAATGTCCGACTTGATCACCTTTCACGACTAGAAACAGAAGAAGATCTGACAGGCATCAATGATGATCTTCCAGATGCACATTTATTTAGAGTCGACGATGCCCCTAAAGATTTAGAAGATATTGCCAATTTCTTAGAAGAAGGAAAGGCCCCTGAGGAGCTCCCAACAAACAAAAAGAAAGTTCTAGCCCTGAAAGTTGCACCATTCACAATCATTAACGGATACTTATACAAAATGGGAATGGATGATGTTTTAAGAAGATGTGTCAGAACATGAACGGGAGGATATAATCAATGAAGCCCATGAAGGAGCAGTCGGGGGACATTTTCAAGCCACACAATAGCCAGAAAGGTACTACAAGCAGGCATGTGGTGGCCGACTCTGCATAAAGATTGTCGGGATCAAGTAAAAAAGTGTGATAGTTGTCAAAGGCTAGGACGACCCTTGTGGAAAAACGAAATGCCACTAAGTTCAATAAACCCTAATCGAGCTTTTGAAATTTGGGCTATCAACTTCATCGGGCCATTTCCACAAAGGGCAAGAAGAACTAGGGCAAAGTACATCATTACTGTAGTCGAATATGTGACCAAATGGACAGAAGTTGAGCCAGTCGAATCTTGTACTAAAGAGGTAGTAACAAAATTCATCTACGAAAATATAATAACAAGGTTTGGCTATCTATTGACACTTATAAGCGACCAAGGAACTCACTTTGTAAATGAAACAATTAAAGTCCTACTGGGAAAGTTTTTAATCGACCATAGGAAAACGACAGCTTATCACCCACAAGCAAATGGGGCAGTCGAGTCTTTTAACAAAACGTTATACAAAGGACTCACAAAGATTTGCGACATAAACAAAGATGATTGGGATGACAAGATTCCTGCAATTATGTGGGCAAAAAGATCAGCATACAAACAATCGATTGGGTAGACTCCGTTCAAGCTAGTCTATGGCCAAGAAGTTTTTATTCTTTTACAATTTTGGACCAACTCTGACAGGGTTCCAGCTGTAGCCAAATTCGATGAGAACAAAAGTATGCACTGACTATACCAACTAAACAAGTTGGAATAAGAAAGTTTTATAGCAATCCATCACCAAGAGGTTCAGAAGCAACAACAAAAAGCGTGGCACGATCGACACATAAAGAAAAAAGACATAAAAGAGGGAAATTTAGTCTTACTATATGACAGTCGCATAAAAGGCAAGCCCAGAAAATTGGAAACAAAATGGCTTGGGCCTTATGTGGTGGAAGATATTCAACCGACTAGAGCGATCCAACTTAGAACATTATTGGGGCAACCATTTAAAAAATTAACTAATGGTACCCGTCTAAAGAAGTATCAGGTGTAAAAGAAAAGAACCATGTTGGAAAAATATAACAGGGAGTTGCCAACAAGAACTAACTAAATCGACTAATCATACTTACGAGAAATATACCTTGCTTAAAATTAATAAACAAAAAACAGTTAGACAAAGTCGGGTATAAAAAACTGAAAAGGCAAAGTATTTAAAGGATAGCCAGAACACTAAAGAAAAGCAGCAATAAAGTAGAATGGAGAGAGAAAGCAGCCCTTGGTCGAGTCCGAGATAAAGCAGCATAAGATACTCTCGACATTCCACCCCATCGACCGACTTGCGACAAATACTCATCAAAAGAGAATCAAGTGAAAGGATCAGTCCAGGAGCAAGAGAGCGCGGTTCAAGCGAGCGTAGATCAAGTGAGCATAGACCAAGAGAACATGAATCAAATCCGCATGGCAAAAGACGACATCATTCAAACACAGCTAAACTTAGCAAAATGAACGAGCAAACAAACCATCAACGACATCGACTAAGCCAGTCCAATAATAAAGACGGCTCAAGAGTACCAGTCAGTCGGCCCACATATTGACCACGTATCAACAAAGGAGACCTCGTCGATCGGGTCCAGGACAACGCCGACCAAGAAAATACAATCATTGGCAAAGAAAGAACACTTAATTCGAGATAGACCGACGAGAGCATTAATGACAAAAATGACCGTTGTGCAACCGCTCACGCAACCGTCGTTTACACCGATATGCACGACAATCAACAACAATATCTTGCAATTAATGACCGACGGGACATAAACAACTGCCAAACAGGCAACGATTTAAACTTATACTCGCTCAACTCACTCGTACCACCAGTATTTATGACGAAAGAGCGCAAAATACAAGAACAGTTGGACGCATTGAACCCAGCGCTTTCACCACCAGCTATAAATTTGGAAGAAGCATACGACTTTGCCTCATTGTTATTTTCGCCTCCACAGCTAAGTATAGAACAAAGCGCACAGTCGACCAAACCAACAAATTTGTTGGTAGTACGGTTTCCATTACACCAAAACCCGCAGGTGATTAGTAAACTCACCACCGCCAGATTTCAAGGATCCACAAGAGGCGATTAGTCCCTTGTCACGATACACCGGGGAGTGTTGACTACTTGCAATTTCATGCAACAATCTCCCCCTCAGCGCGAGTCGAGTGTGTATCGAACTCGTGACCTCTAGCTCTGATACCATTTGTTGGTAGTACAGTTTCCATTACACCAAACCCGCAGGTGATTGGTAAACTCACCACCACCAGATTTCAAGGATCCACGAGAGGCGATTAGTCCCTTGTCACGATACACCGGGGAGCGCTAACTACTTGCAATTTTGTGCAACAAAATTCACCAGCCTTTGCCCGAAACCAGCAACCCGGATCCACAACTGTCGAGGATGAGAGGTCAAGTCAGCAGTTCAACAGAAGCTTCAAGATCGAGGCAAGTTTTTCACCGACCGACTGCGACGTTGTTGCTACTCCGGATGCAGAATATCTAGTTGTCGAAGATGGAGGAAGCAGATTGGAGTAAACACTGGCTAAACTTCACAGAATGGGCAATGTAGGAAGGTAACTAGAAAACAGAAACCGAATTCCTGGAAAAAGTAGGAATTCGACATGTACTTGGCGCCCCACAAGTCGCTGACATGTGTCGATGGAAAGAAGAAGCGGAAAAATTCATTGTTAGTCGGTATCATCAAGGATACCATTGGTTGGATCAACCAATAGCAATAACCGACGGACTCTACCGAATCTTGGGCATCCCAAGGGCAGGGACCAAGGTACCCAAGTCGACCAACACAAACGCCTATATGCAGTTTTTGATAGGGTCGACGACGACCAAAAACTCTAAGAGGTTGTTGATCAACAAAATTACCGACCTAAGAGCTCATTGGACTACCATAATAATCTCTTTGTGCTTCATACCAGCAGGTCGAGCGTCCGACGTAAAGATGACAATGGTCGAGGGAATAGCTCAAGTCTACCAAAATGCAGGAAGGTTCTATTGGGCAGAACACTTGGCCGAATTGATCAGAAGCAATTGCAAGGAAGTTCAAAATTCAGGCAAAGCCATCAAATTTCCTTCATTGCTAATCTGGATAGCAATGGAACAATATGGGCTTGTCGGAGAAGCAGCATTCACATCTAATAAAACCCCGACAATGGAGAGGTGCATAGTCTTCTCCTCTAATCAGACAGGTACATCAAACTCACTTCCACGAGAAGAGATATTCCAACTGTGGGTCCCAGGCTTGAAAGATAGTACCCACAGATGGCGAGTCGAGCAAGCACTCCGTCGCACACTTCCAACACCTTGCCATATTCAACTCGACCTCGACTGCACAAAGTTATGGAGTCGAGTCGCGTTGACGCCAGAACCAAAAGAACTACATTACCAGCCAACAGTGGAAGAAATCTTCAAAGAACTGGAAAGATAAATTAATCCGAATTTAGAAATTTCGCCTGAGGCACAACAGACAGGGGTACCTATAATATTGTCGTTATCTGACAGGAGCAAAAAGAAGAAAGAGAAGCTGCTCTTTACATTGTTCTTTTTTTCGAAGACTTACAAGCTCTGACAGTCGTACCTGCAAATCCTTTCCCAGGAAAAAGAAAACAAACAACCAAAAAGAACAAGGGGAAGAAGGTTGTTGAGGAAGAAGCACTCAAAATTGACACAGAGGAGATCTGGAGGGAAACATTCTAGTCGAAGGCGGGCATCGACTTCAACGACGCTATTATCCAAGAAAAAATGACAAGTATTACCATCAAGATCGCTGAGAAGCTGAAGCAAACCCGACAAGACATTGTTGTCATGAAGAAGATATACAACTCCTCAGTTGGACCAAAAATGAAGGAGGCTTTCCAGAGAGCTAAGGACCAAAAGAAGCAGGCTAAAAACATCAAAAGCACACTTAGGTAAATTGAAACAAGAGCAGCGAAAAGGCAGAAAAAATTAGAGAGCACAACCACTTATGTCAACCCGACAAAGGTCACAGTAAACACAACAGAGTGGGAAATAAGGCCAAGAGTAACGCCAAGTAAGAAAAGGACACCTGATGTTGCAATCGACCTCACCAGAGAATCACCTCCAGCAGAGCCAGTACTGATCGTAGAAGAACTGCCAGCAAGGAAAAAGAAGAGGCATCTCATAATCAACGAATCATCTGAAGCAACAGAGTCGGATCAGTCGATCGAGACAGATGATGTCGAGGTGGAAACTCTCGACATGGAGCAGCAGAAGTCGGTCGAAGAAATCGACACAAAGCCGATACAACATCCAATTGAATCAATACAAGTCGATGAGTCGACCAACCCGACACAAAAGCAGGCAGTTCCTCTGTTTGAAGCATTCGACCAGCAGGAAGACGTCTTGCGCATAGTTGGGACAAAACAGGTCGAAGTTGGCCAAAGTATAAAAGAAGCAAAGCCAAAAAGTGGCATTCTAGGCATACAAACAGAAAACTTGGAAAGTCTGCAGCCTGAGAGACCTTTACCTGAGAAAAACCCTCTTGATCCTAAACCGATTATCACAAACAGGCCAACCCAAGATCAACATGACAAAGAGGATATGCAGGTGCAGAACAGTCAGCAAGAAGAGACAGAAAAGGAACAAACAGGTGAACAAAGCATTTTGACGACACAACAGACAGTGTCAAAAGAGGGTCAACCATCGAAACCTACAGACAAAGGAAGGACAAAGAAATCGCCCCTGATCACTAATAGAACGACTGGACCAGCTACTCCATCAGCTTCCACGGCTGAGGCTTCGTTCGACCCGACCACTATCTCTGACAAACACTTATTTGAATTACATGGAGCCATTTCAAAAGAATCAGCAAGGAGAGATGGAAGAAAATGATCAAAGAAGGAAGTCGGGTCGAGGGACTAAAGCAAGAGCAAAATAACATCTTGGAGCGATGCAGAGAAGCAATAAGGCTACATGAGGGGATAGAACAGATAGCAAAAGCACAGAAGCCCCTAAAAGGCTTTAAAGAGCTAGTCGATAGAATGATTAAAACCAGTGCAGACTACCAACAGCAAGTAGAGACTCTGACAAAAGAAAAAGAAGAAGTCAAACAGCAACGCGACTTAGCCACCAGGGATATCCAAGCAGCTCAGGAGCTGATGGACGCAACTTTAGAAACATAACAGAATTATCTGAAAAGCTTCAAGCAAAACATATATAAGCTAACCAAACAAGCTAGCACACTAAATTCCGTGGTAAGTGACTCATTTTGCAAATGCATTCAGTAATGTTGGATACAAAACGCTGCAGTCGACAGTATAGAAAGGGCAAGAAACTTGGCCACTGATAACAAAAGAAAAGAAGCCCTCACCACACAGCTGGCGAAAGAAAAGAAACGGAGCAACAACTAGCACAGCAAGAGCAGGAATGGCAGAAGGAGGTACACAAAGTACAATTGGAAACCAACCAAGCAGCCAACCACCTCAGTGAGCTCATATGTAAAATGCAGTCCACAAAACAGCAATTTGACCAAGAGTCGAGCACACTTCAGACATCCAGCATAGCAGAGAAAGTCGACTTGATTGCCCAGTCGAAAATTCATCTGGAAGCACAGCAAGCGATTGGCACATGGTGTGACTTCAATCAAGAAAGAAAGCATTTGGCCCCTAGTATTATTCATACCGCCTTCAAAGTCAGCAAAGTAAGCGAAAAGAACAAGGAAGTTGATGAATCCACCAGAGGAAATCCAGGCACAACAAAACAATCGGAAAAAATACTTTAAGTCGACCACCCATATAAAGATTTTGTCTCCTCTTCTTACATGTTACTCTTTCTCTCTTCATCTTCTACTTCTCCATATTGTAATTTTGTAACCAAAGAATGAAAAACTATTTTGTATAACCCCCACTTGCTCGAGACGAGTAAGGAATTGAGGTGGGGGGAGATGTTGTAGGGGCTAGTCGACTCTGTCGACTAGACCCAACGGTCGACTAAGAAGTTAGAACTAGTCGGTCGACAGACATAGTCAGAAGTAGAGGTCGGTCGGAGTACCTGTTAACCGACCGACCCAGGTAATTAATTAGTTACAACTRCCTGAAAGAGGTATAAATAGACAAGCACATGAAGGCTCAAATAGCTTCAAGTGAGAGGTTATATGTAAYTRTGTTGTATTTTTATATCATATAATAAAAGGACCGTTTTTKGGGGCTCTCATTACTTGTGTATGTCTTTATCTATGTCTGTGTGTATGCATGTATCTCTATGATGTCTATGTAAGGATCTATCGGTAACTCTCCCTACTTTTCCCTAGATTACAACAGACCCCCTTACACGCTACAGCACTGGACGCATGCACTCAGGATCCATCTAGACCAGTTTCGAGTGTGTTCACACCAACTTCAAGTAGAGGCCGAGCATTAGATTCCACATGTAGACAGGATTTTCCAACTATGTCATATGCAGGAGACCAAGACAGAGGAGCATGTCAAAAATCAGAACATGGTGAGCAGATTTGGTACTACAGTATCTAACCTAATAACCTAGATAGGTCAAACTGAAAAACACAAAGCAAAATTTATGCTACGGAGTACTTTAATCTACAAACACATATTGTTGATAATTCAAACAGCAAACATGCAAATCTGAACACTCAACACAGCATCACTGATTTTCTATTAAATCTGAAAACAGATAGCTAAGTGCTACAGCTCAAAACTCAAACTCTCGAACCATAAAGTGGTTTGCTCTGCTTCTCCTTTTATAGACTAGAAAGAATAGCAAGTACAATGAATCTGCACACATGCACAACTGTGCCTCAACTGAAGGTATTAACTCCTAACCCTAGTGCACCTTCCTTGAATGGATAAATGAGCCAAATAAGTGCACCTCTTCTGGGGATTATTTGAGTCATGTAAGCAAGCATCCTCCTAGAGATCTACACACCTTAACTTATGTTAGCTTTTTAGCTTGGGAGGTACTCCACATGTTTTGTCTTGTATGCGGATGTTACCTTAATATGTACACTACCAGACACTTAACTTTGTAATAGTTTTTATAAAGTTGTTTTAAGTGGTTCTTTTATTCAAGTGACTTTTTAATAAAGTGTACCTTCTATTTTTAAAGTGACTTTATTTTCATAAAGCACTTATGTAATAAAGTGAAATTCACTTTAATTTTAAATAAGACATTTTGGAGGGAATGAATCATGACCCTTGATCTTGGAAAAGGCAAGATCTAATCTTGGCCTTTGGATCTAGGGTTGGGGAAGGTGAAAAGGCACTTTTGGGGGGAAAATGTCATTTTCAAATTATAAAAGAATGCATTGAGTAGTGTGCAAGACATGTCGAATGTCGAGAGAGGGCATCGAGAGGAGTTAGAGAGATTTTTTGAGTATGCTTAAGAGAGGAAAGTGAGCAGCAAAGAGGGCACGTTTTTCGAGGAAAGAGGGCACGATTCCCGAGAAAAAAATCTGTGAATTTTTGGCTGAAATATTTTTCTGTTGTGGGAGGTCGTACTGTATGGATCCGTACAGTCCATACAATTCTGTACAATTCCATACCGTCCATACAGCCGTACGGACTGTACAGAAATCGAGGCGATTTTTTGCACAGTTTTCGAGGCAGTTTCCATATTTTTTGTGTTTGTTTCTAGGCCATACGGAAGAGGTCGGACAGCGGTACAGTTTTAGCACGGAAAACAAGGCTGATTTCTGTGGGACAGATTTGGTGTTGAGGTATTTTCCTTGGCTGGAAATGTTGTTTTGCTGTTGATATGTACTTTCCTGAAACATAATAATAAGATCTCTCTCTCTCTCTCGTTGGGTTTCCCCACATTGGGGTTTTCCCTGGCATTTGCCTAAATTTCTATGAGTTATGGGTTGTTGTCCACTGTGTATTTCCGCTGCATATTTTGCTTAGCAATGTGTATTTCTGCTTATGGAAATTTCTAAATGTGGGTTTTATGCATTTCTGAAATTTATGAAGACAGTTATCTCTAGGTTGCTAAGTGTTTGACAGAATATTAGCTTGCTGATTTTTGTCATTAAAAATCTACAACTTAGACTGGAATCCTCATGCATGAGAACCTAAGAAACTGCACCCTCTAACAGTGCATGCAAATCTAAAGAGAGCAAAACTCAAAATTAGCACTGAACTACTAAGGAAAAGCTTCTAAAATTGGACTAAACTAAGGATGGCGAATGCATTCACCCCCTATCCCTCTCTCCTCCGTAAAAGCTAATTCACCCTCATTAATGTTGTAAGAAACTGACAAAAGAGAATTGATGCATCTGTTGGAAGAGGAAAGGTGATGTCCCTATCTCTCTCTCCTCCATAAAAGCTAATGCGCCCTCATTAATGTTGTACAAAATTGACAAAAGAGGATTGATGAATCTGCTGCAGGAGGAAAGGTGGCATCCTTGGAACACTATTCGAGCTACACACAGGTAAAGCTAACACTCCCTCTTAGCAAGTAAAGTTTTCTCCACCATACCAAGCCTCTCCCTAAACATCTCAAACTTCCCCTTTGTCAAGGACTTGGTCAAGATATCTGCAACCTGTTGATCTGAAGGAATGTACTCAAGAACCACTACACCATTCTAGACCCTGTCTGATAAAGCGGTACATGATCTCAATATGCTTGAACCGACAATGAAATATTGGATTCTCAAAGAGTTAGATACAACTTTAATTGTCACCGTAAATCACAATAGTGTCCATACTCTGATCTGTCAACTCTGCTAATAACTTGTGAAGCCAAATGGCTTCACAAGTAGCAGAGTTGGATACCATATAATCTACCTCTGCCAAACTAAGTGCCACTGAAGCTCTTTTCCTGCTAAACCAGGAAACCATACCTGAAACAAAACTGAAGCAACACCCTAAAGTGCTCCTATGGTTACTAGCACTACTTACCCAACCAAAATCTATAAACCTATGCAGCATCTCTTAGGTTAACCTTGACTTGGATAAGGGTAGGTCAATAACGGGTTTACCGTAGGGAGTAAATGGGCCCATGGTATTTGCCCATGGTATTGATGTGATGAAACATGTTATAGCGCAAGTTGTAGGTTGAGCAAAGCCCGACCCAACCACAAAACAAGTGCTACAACTTGGGAATCCAACACCCAATGTCACCTCGATGTAGGTCCCGCACTCCAAGGGTGACTAAGTCACTCTAGGGAGGCGATCTCGGTGACCCTAGGGGGATTGAGATGGAGGTAGAGGAAAATGGAAGTAAAGCCCCTAGAGGTCAATTCCAAGTGGAAAGAAAGGTAGGGAGAGATGCCTTGCGAGTCAAGTAATTGCTGCCCCACAGGTATAGTACTTTTTCAGATGATTGTACCTGCGCGAGACACAAGAAAACACACTTTGCAATGATATATGTTAGTTGGATCAGCAAGTTAAGCTTGCTGTCCCTAATTTGCAGCGGTAGATATCATCTTATATCAGCAAATAAAACATCTAAAATAAGCATATAAAGATCTAGACTAGTTAGGTAAATCAGCATCAAACTTAGCAATGAATATAGGCTAAAAATTAGCACTTAAGAAGCTAGACAAGATGGTTGTTGTAAACATGTGTTTTCTACAGAAAATTGCAGCTTTATGGCTGTAGCATTCAGTGGCAAATAGCAGCAAAATCAACCTTGAAAAGTTGCCAAGAACTAGCTCAGAAGATGCGCCCTAGTTAGGAGAGTAAATGAGCAAAGTTAGAAAGCTAGTCTAGGGTTAGTTTAGGAGTTGTGAGAGTGTTAGTAGCTAGGGTTATGCAGCCCTAATGGCTGTAGGTTAAAGTTTGTAACGGCAATTAGAGTGTTGGGAGAGAGGGGACGCCCTAGTGGGGGAAGACTCCTCTCAATGAGACAAATCAACTTCAAGCAAGCGACCTTTCAAAATGTTGAAATATTGTAACTGCAAAGAGTATTCTATTTATTATTGATGTATTATTCATTAAATCAATCCCCTTTTGTGGATTGATCATGTCGGGCATTGTAAATGACCAAATCCCCTTTTGCGGATTGGTCAAACCCTAATTGTAATATGTTAATTGAGAAGTCGGCCCCCAGGCAAATTAAAGTGGTTCTAACCACCCAGAAAGAGAAGTCGGCCCTGCTAGTGAAGAGACACCTCCTTTCAGCACTTGCCAGTTTGTATAAATAAAGGAGGCCAGCGCCTCATTTGTTCACTCACTCATTCGATCATCCAGAGCGCAAGTTTGGAGCTGCAGTTGAAGAAGAAGGAAGAGAGAGAGGCGCACTACTTGGGAGAGGATATTCTCTAGTGTTTGGTTTATTATCTTGGCATTGTRTTGGCTATCTATATTAAAGAAGTTTTTGTCGGGTTTTCTCCCCCATGAGGGTTTCCCAAGATAAATGTTGTGTATCTTGTGATTGTGTTTTTCTCAGTGATCCTATCTATGCTATGGTTATCTAGTAACTTGAAAAGAAACCTAATAATAGCTTAAACTCAAACATGGTATCAGAGCTAAGTTGAAGAAAGCATCTTTCACAAGAAAAAGAAAAACATCATTGACAATTGTTGACGTACAAGGAAATTAGGGCTTTTTATTGAAAAGGAATTTCAGCCCAAAAGTCTTCTAGAAAAATGTGCCCTAGCCCAAGGAACTTTTTGGCACCTTCAACGCACCTTTTCAGTGGATAGAACTCCCGAAAAGTGAAACCCTAGTTTTCACCAGTACCAGAAGTACCAGGAAACCAGAAGTACCAGAAAACTAGAAGTACCAGAAAGCCAAAAGCACCAGTCCAGAAATCCGTTGGTCAAGTTTGAAGGGGCAAAAGTTGGATTTTCTGAAATCTAACCACACCAGGCTACTCGCCTCAACCAAGTGCACCTCCTGGTAAGTTCAAAATTCAATTCTGAGCATTTTCATTTTTGGTCATTTTCCTAGCTCCAGGTAAAAGATGTCTGCAAGCACTAAGCTTGTTGACAAGCTAGAAGGTGTGGAAAACTTTTGTGCCTGGAAGTATAGGATTGGACACATTCTTGAAGAGAATGACCTAGCAAGATTCATTAAAGAAGATGTACCAGAACCTGCCGATGTTGCAGCTAAAGCAAAACACCAAATGGACACAGTTAGGGCCAAAAGAATCATTGCAGATTCTATCAAAGATCACTTGATTCCTCAAGTGTCTTCAAAGAAGACTCCAAAGGAAATGTTTGATGCCCTAACCAAATTATATAAAGGAAACAACATAAATCAAAAGATGAATCTAAGGACTCAACTCAAGAATACAAGGATGCAGAAAGGAGACACAATCCAGGAATATTTCTCCAGAATATCACAATTCAAAGAACAACTAGAAGCAATTGAAGATACTATAGATGAAGACTAACTTATAATGATAGTCCTTAATGGTCTCACAAGACCTTGGGATGCATTCATCCAAGCTATTTGTGCCAGAAAAGACAAACTACAATTTGACAGTCTTTGGGAAGAATGTGTTCAAGAAGAATCAAGAGTGGCTAACCGAGAAGCTTTGCTATCAAGAGATGAAGATCAAGCCCTAGCTACTCACACTAAAGGAGGAAGAAATAAGTCTTACTTCCAGAAAGAAACTCATAAGGAGTCTCACCCGCAAAACAAATTCATACATAAAGAATCTCAACGAAGGAGATTCCAGAAGTTTCAGAAAGGACAAAGAAGAGAAAAAGATTTCTCATCCTACCAATGTTACCATTGTGACAAGATGGGACATATTGTGAAACATTGTCCAACTAGACGAGAAGAATACAAGAAGAAAATCAAGAGGCACCATGCCCATGCAGTTGAAGATGAAGAGCCACCCACAAAGATGATAAAAGAACAGATTGAAGACTATGTCTTAATCTCTGCCCTCTCAGGATCAGTATTACCTAGGGAGAACACTTGGCTCATTGATAGTGGTGCTTCCAAGCACATGACAGGTCAAAGAGACGTTCTCTCTTGTCTTTTAGAAAAGAAGTTTTCTCAGAAAGTTACACTTGGAGATGATTATCAATACCCTATCAAGGGAGTAGGAGAATCAAATTACAAGCTTAATTCAGGGACGCCAATGAAGATGAAGGATGTACTATATGTACTAGGTTTGACAAAGAACTTACTCTCCATCTCAGCTTTAGAAAAGAAAGGCTTCAGAGTTTCCTTCATAGATGGAGAAGTCCTTATGTGCGCCAAAGGAAAAACCCTGGAAGAAGCAATTGTTATTGGAAAAAAAGAAGGTGGCTTGTATAAGCTAAAGGGTCACTCAGAAGCAACCATAGCCCACTCCATTGAGAATCCATGTGAACTTTAGCATAGAAGATTAGCCCACATCAACTACAAGGCATTACCTTATGTAAGCAAGGCAATCACAGGTCTACCAGAACTCAAGATTGACCATGAAGGTGTGTGCAACGGATGTGCACAAGGAAAGAACATCAAGAACCCTTTTCCGAAGAGAGACAGTAAAGCAGAAGGAGTCCTAGAGCTCATTCACTCAGATGTGTGTGGTCCAATGCCATCATCCTCCATCAGTGGGTATGTATACTATGTATCTTTTATTGATGACTATTCTCGTAAAACCTAGGTTTATTTTTGAAATCAAAAGATGAAGTGTTCAGTAAATTAAAGGAATTCAAAGCCTTGATAGAAAATCTTTCTGAAAGAAAGATGAAGATACTCAAGTCATATAATGGAGCAGAATACACCTCAAAAGAGTTTGCAAACTTTTGCAAAGATGCTCGGATCAAGAGGGAGCTCACCACTCCCACAATCATCAACAAAATGGTGTAGCAGAAAGAAAGAACGGAACTATAATGGAAGCAATGAAGACCATGATCCATGATCAAGATCTTCCAATGTACTTATGGGCATAAGCAGCAAAAACAGCAATATATGTACAAAACAAATTGTCGCATAGTGTACTTGGGTTCAAGACCCCTGAAGAGATGTTCTCCGGAAAGAAGCCAGAAGTAAGCCATCTCAAAATATTTGGCTACCCAGTATTTGTACATATTCCAAAAGAGAAGAGAACCAAGCTGGACCCTTCAGGAAAGAAGGGAATATTTGTTGGATACTGTGAGGTCTCCAAGGCCTTCAAAGTTTATATACCAGGTTACCATCATATTGAGATCAGCGGGGATGTAACCTTTGATGAAGATGCAGCACTCAAGAAATCAAGAAGATGCCAGCTTGAAGAAGTATATGAAGAGGAACCGGTAGCTTCCAGAGTTGCAGAACCAGTGAGGGAAGTCGTAGCTTCCCCTGATGAGGAGACTCTAGAAGACCATGACATAATAGAATCTCAAGAACCTCCCCAAATGTCGATCTCCCACAAGAGAAAGCCAACCTGGGCAAGGGAACTTATTCAAGATGGAGAGAAGTATGGTGTCCCCGAAGGAACCATGAGACATGTGAAGAAACCTAAGCCATTCTCCAGTTATATGGCTTTGATGTGTGATCTCTTAGAGAAGGAGCCTACCTGCTTTGAAGAAGCCATTCAGAAGAAAGAATGGGCAGATGCCATGACAGAAGAATACCAATCCATCATAAAGAATGATGTATGGGAAATAGTTCCCAGACCGAAGAGCAAGGATGTGGTATCTTCCAAATGGATTTTCAAAATAAAACATATTGTTGATGGAAGTATTGAGAAATATAAAGCAAGGTTTGTTGCTCATGGCTTTTCTCAAAAGGAAGGAATTGATTATGAAGAGACGTTTGCTCCTGTAGCCAGATACACTTCAATCAGAACCATCATAGCTCTTGCAGCTAAGATGAAGTGGAAGTTACACCAGATGGACGTGAAAAGTGCCTTCTTGAATGGTGTCATTGAAGAAGAAGTGTATATAGAACAACCTCAAGGATTTGAAGTTGAAGACAAGAAAACTCATGTCTGCAAGTTGAAGAAGGCTCTGTACAGATTGAAGCAAGCTCCTAGAGCTTGGTATGGAAGGATTGACAGTTTTTTGATGAGCTTGGGCTTTACCAAGAGTAAAATTGATTCTAACCTTTACTTCAAGGTTATGAATGATGAGCATGTTATATTGTTGTTGTATGTGGATGACTTATTCTTAATTGGAGAAGAAAAGCTCATCATTGAATGTAAGAAGAAGCTCACTGCAGAATTTCAGATGAAAGACCTTGGCCTAATGCACTATTTCTTAGGTCTTGAGGTCTAGCAGAGCCCAGAGAGGATCTTCCTTAACCAAGGGAAGTATGCAGTTGAAATACTGAAAAGATTTGATATGTTGGAGTGCAAGTCCATGAATACACCCATGGAAACAAAGTTGAAGCTCTTGGTTGACACTTAGTCAAAATTGATTGATGCTACACTATATAGACAGATCATTGGATCATTGATGTATCTGATGAACACCAGGCCAGATATCTGTTTTGTTGTGAACATCTTGAGTCAGTTTCTGGTAGAACCCAGACATGTTCACCTAGTTGTTGCAAAACATGTGATGAGGTACCTTAAGGGTGCAACAGATTGTGGCCTCAGTTATGATGGAGATCAAGACTTCAGACTGATTGGTTATACCGATTCAGATTGGGCTGGAAGTGTCTCTGACAGAACGAGCACTTCAGGATGTTGTTTTAGTATGGAGTCAACCATGATCTCATGGCAGAGTAGGAAGCAATCAAGCATTGCTCTCAACACGGCAAAAGCAGAATACATTGTTGCTTCTTCTGCGAGTTGTCAAGCCATATGGCTTCTGAAGTTGTTGATGGGTCTATTCGATCTAGAGATGGAAGCAACCATGATCCTATGTGATAACCAAAGCTGCATAAAGATAACAGAGAAGCCTATGTTCCATGACAAGTCAAAACACATAGAGATCCGATATCATTACATCCGTGATATGGTGCAGAGAGAAGCCATAAAGCCACAATATGTTAGCATGGATGAACAGGTTGTTGATGTGTTGACCAAGCCTCTATCTCATGTAAAGTTTGAGCACTTTCGAGATAAGCTTGGTGTAGTCCGAAAGGACCTCCCTCAAAAGGGGGAGTAGTGATGATGTGTCAACCTCGTGTTGTGATGATGTGCCAGCCTCGTGCTCTGATGATGTGTTGCTAGCCTCATGCTATGATGCCAGCTTCGTGCTGATGATGTGCCAGCCTCGTGCTGTGATGATGTGTTGCCAGCCTCGTGTTGTGATGCCAGCTTTGTGCTGATGATGTTGTGTTGCCAGTCTCGTACTGTGATGCCAACTTCCTGCTGATGATATTGTGTAGCCAGCTTCGTGTTGTGATACCAGCTTCGTGTTGAAGACTCTCAGCGTAGTGCTGATGTTGATGATGCTCCAGCCTTTGTGTTGTGTTGTTGATGATATTGATGATTAGAAAAACTTCCGATGATTTATAGATACGCCAGTCAGTGTTCCAAATGTTGTTGATGATGTTGCCTTCTCTCTCTCTTGATGATGTTGTAAAATACCCTTCTTGTTAAGGGGGAGTGTTGAAATATTGTAACTGCAAAGAGTATTCTATTTATTATTGATGTATTATTCATTAGATCAATCCACAAAGTGGATTGATCATGTCAGGCATTGTAAATGACCAAATCCCCTTTTGCGGATTGGTCAAACCCTAATTGTAATATGCTAATTGAGAAGTCGGCCCCGAGGCAAATTAAAGTGGTTCTAACCACCCAGAAAGAGAAGTCGGCCCTGCCATTGAAGAGACACCTCCTTTCAGCACTTGCCAATTTGTATAAATAAAGGAGG
>JASDQU010205392.1:0-12726 GCA_032191745.1 Picea mariana
TTGTTTTAAAAGACCTATTCTAAGGGGTTAAAATGCTCAAAAATTTATGGAAATGTACATAAATGAATTGCAGAAAATTTAGAGGCTAAAGTTGGATGAGGAAGGCAAGTTTCCAGATCTGAAACAAGCCTATCATACCCTTGAAGTGACCTGCAAAAGTTGTGAAGCAAAACTACAAAACAGAGCAAAGGGTGAGTAGATCTATGAGACAATCCACCCAAACGATCTATGAACTACTCACTAGATCTACAATAAGACTATTATAAATCCACCAAAACAAAATATTTTGCTTGGGATTTCTACTCTAGATCTGAAAATGAAATGCATACACAACAAAACACAAACAATGCCACCTCCAATACATAAGATGCACCAAGAAGACTCTCAAAGCATCATTTTTCCTCCAAAGATTTTTTTTATTGAATAGGAAAAGGTTGCTGCAAATACTTGCAGCAAGCTTTACACAAGAAACTAGAGCAAATAGGAGAAAGAGAGAAGAATGGGAGAGATTGGGAGAAATTTGAGCATAATAACAATAGAGAAAGAATAGATGTGAAATGAGGGAGGAGAGGCCTTTATTTATACTTGGGAGCCAAGAATGACTCCTCTTGGATGCTTTCCAAGTGTCAATCCCTAAGAGTTATTTAGCATCTCAAGAAGGGGGGTGCAACTCTAGGTTTTTGGTAGATTTTAGGGTTTTGGTAAATGAGTGAGGGGTGAGGTGGCACCTTTTTGACCTTGTCCAATAGGGGATTAGACCAAGGGGGGGCATACTCAGGGAGAGATACCTTTTTCTTATTTAATTTTTGACTTTTCATGATTTTCTTTCCAAAGGGGGTGCAACTTCCCTAAGGGGGATGATGAAATGATGTGATGGCTAGGTGAGGGGGTGAAATAAAGTTAGGAAAGGGGTTTGGCTAACTTAGGAAAGAGGTTTGGCTAACTTAGGAAAGGGGTTTAGGATTATCTCCCACTCTTTCTCTAACCTTTTTGCTCATTATTTACAAAAATTGACATTTTGACTTTGTCAATTAAGCAATTAAATTGCTGACTCTAGACTGACTTGGACTCCTCATGGACAAACACCTAGCAAAACTTGTCCAATTGAGCTGAAATTTGGCCCAAGGGTGTAGGGGGTCTCATTCCATTTCTTTTGAGTACAAATACCCCTATAAAAAATCCCAAGGACCTAGTTTTTGTTGAGATTTGGTAGCTTGGAGGTACTGCATTGGTAGCACTCAGCATGCGGAAGTGACCAAACAAATTTTCTCCTAGTGATTTTATAATTATAAAGTGACTTTATAATTATAAAGTGACTTTATAAAGTGATTTTATAAAGTTGAGTCTTTTAATTTCGAAATGTAAAAGTGACTTTATGATGTTATGGGTCACTTTATTAACTTAAGTGACTTCAACGAATGATTAAATCGTGATTGTTGATCTCAAGGGTAAGTGCAGAGTCACTTGA
Organism: Picea mariana; assembly: GCA_032191745.1. Classification (NCBI taxonomy): domain Eukaryota; kingdom Viridiplantae; phylum Streptophyta; class Pinopsida; order Pinales; family Pinaceae; genus Picea; species Picea mariana. The sequence goes on from JASDQU010205392.1 coordinate 1,469, forward strand.
GGGAGATCAAGGGTTAGAGGAGTTACAATTCGAAATTGATAAAAGGTAGCTCATTGGGAGATGAGGGTGCACTTGTTGAGGAGAGCTCGAGGGAAGTTGAAGGGGCACGCATTCCAAGGAAGTTTATTAGCTTGGAGGGAAAGGGTTTCTACAGCCAGGAGGAGGCACGCATCCCTAGGAGGATTGACACGCATTCCTAGATAGCATCAACATCAGTGGAGGTTGTACAGTACGGTTTGGAGGAGGTCGTACAACATCTTTTGCTTGCCTTGCAGCTCCAGCTAACTCAGAAATCTTTGCTGTGTATTGGCACGAGTTTCTAGGAGTTTTCTCTGCTGATAAGAAGTCCGTACAGTAAGGTACAGATCTGTACCTTAATTTTGGGCACGAAAATCAAGATTGTATTTGTTGTTAGTGACTGTACAGTTCATACAGGTTGTCTTGGAAGTCTGTTTATGATTTCAGACTGTATTACATTGGATATTTGTGCTCTTTTCTGCTCAGAAAGAGTGAAAGTTCAGATGTAAATGCTGAGTTTAAGCTGATGTTATACTCAGAAATTTCCATAAAGCTGAATAAGAAACTTTCTCCTCAATTTGTCACATTTTCTGTGTTATTCTTCTTGGGGTTTTACCCAGATTTTTCATGGTGCATTATGGATATTTTATCCACTGTTAGAATATAATTCCGCTGCAGATTTAGTTTCAGAACTATATTAATTAGTGTTTCTGCTCATTAAGTGCAGCTAGTAAAGGTTTTAATGCTTGTTGTTATGACTTAATTGGAGGCTGAAATCTGGGTATAATATGGTGAATTTCTGAACTAATTTCAACATGGTATCAGAGCAAGTGCTCTGAAGATTAGTGGGCAGAATTTTGGCACTTGGGACAACAAGTGATTTGTTGGTACATTTGCTTGAAGAAGACAGAAAAGGTTCTTTGTCAGGTGGACAAAGATGACTTCCAGCATCAGGTTTGAAGATAGATTGGAGGGGGTCTCCAACTACCTGCTGTGGAAGGTTAGAATCAGCAGTGTTCTCAAGGAGAACAAATTGTGGTTGTTTGCGAATATCGTTGTAGCTGTACCTACATATCCCACAACTCTTGATGTTCATGAGGTGAATGAAGCTAAGACTCAGAGAATCATCTTGGACAAGGTCAAAGACCACCTTATTCCACACTTGGCTGAGAAAAAGACAGCCAATGGAATGTGGGTTGCACTGAAAGGCTTGTATGAGGCTAAGAACAAGAACCGGAAAATGGTTATCCGGGACAAGCTCCATGGAGCTAGGATTGTCAAAGGAGAGAGTGTGGCCACCTACCTCACCCGGGTTGCACAGGTGAAGGACGAGTTGGCAGCTGTTGGAGAAGTCATTCTTGACTCAGAGTTGGTGCGGATATCCCTCAAAGGCTTCACCAAGGAGTGGGAGATTTTCGTCAAGTGTGTGGTGGGGAGAGAGAAGCTCCCTAATTGGAGCAGATTGTGGGATGATTTTACGCAGGAGGAGATCCGGGAGGGGTCTCAGGAAAAGGCATTGGATGGTGCAGACGACAAGAACGTTGCTCTTGTGGCAAAGGGCAATGAGAAGAAGAAGGACATGAGCAAAGTGAAATGCTTTGCATGTCACAAGACTGGTCACTATGCTAGTCAATGTCCGAACAACAAGAAGAAGAAACCGGAACCAGAGGTGGCAACATCAACTCAGGTTGCATATTTTGCTGAGAAATTTGAGAAGGATTTCTCTCTCATGGCTGGTCCTGTGGGCAGTGGATGCTTAGTGTTCGAGGACATTGAGTCGTGGTTTGTGGACAGTGGTGCCTCTCGGCACATGACTGGGTTGAGGTTAGTTTTTCTCGATCTTACAGAGATCGACTCAGACTGTAGAGTGAATTGTGGAGCCGGCCCACAACTTGCAGTAAAGGGGGTTGGAAGGGTGAGATTCCAACTAGAGTCAGGAGGTCTTCTGGAGGTTGGCGAGGTGTTATATATTCCAGAGTTGACAGTTAATTTGCTCTCAGTGTCAGCCTTGGATGAGAGTGGATTTGGAGTTGTTTTCCACGGTGGACATGTGTTTTTATATCCCGTGGGAGCAATTGCTGACACATCAGTGATGCTTGGTGTCAAGTATGAGGGCTTGTACAGGTTGTTAGGTAGACCTGTGTTGGGGTCCAGTGGATTTCTGGACTCAGATTCTGTGTCTGAGAGTTGGCAGGTAGCACAGGAGAGAGAGTTGATACATGGCACTCAGTCTTCTTCCGGGACTCTCAAGGGACTCAGCAGTCATGAGTCGACACAGTTGGATGCTTAGGAGAGTGTGCAGTCTCCTAGGAGCATGTCTTCAGTTCGTGGTACAACGGAGGTAGCAACAAAGGCTTCCAGTGCAGTGGGAGTAGTCTCCTATGAGCAAGTCTCCTATGCCATAACTCATTCAGACTGATAGAATGATGCACCAGGGCTTGAACTGGTCGACCTGTCAATCTGTACAAACTCCTTCTCTGGTCAAACTGCTTCATGTCTCAAACTAGACACCATCTAATAAGTTGCCTTCTGCAATCGTCACTATGGCTCCCTCTGAGAGCTATCACTAGTGACATGCCTCCGAGGTAACCTGCCCGGAACAAGAAAACAAGAACAACAACATTTCCATGGCAACCTCCATGGAATTTAGCAATATAACCTGCCCGGAACAGACAACAAAACAAGAATATCTCCTAGAGGGGATATAAACAAATGCATCTCTATTATTATGTGGTTAGTATAATGATCATAACTCCAATAGATAAAAAAAATAAGATCGCAATGGTGCCATAACAACCAAAGGCATATCAAAACAATCAAACCTGGAGGGTGCGTTGTTCCTCTGAATGCACTGGATCCCAGATCTCTCTGGATCTAAGTTGTTGCTTGGACAAAGGTCCCTTCTCCTGCAAACACCCTCATGATAATGATATCAATTAACATATATAACTACATACCTCCGACAACAACGACAAACAACAACACCATCCAACAACAACGACAAACCCTAAAACTTTAAAGTGCTCCAACTTGCAATCTAAAGGTCGCTGGAGATGCACTAGGGTAGGGCGCACCTGTTGGTGAAGGAAACAGGCCAAACGATCTAGGGAAAGGTGGTCAACGAGCTTGACAAAATAAAACTGTGCAGCGACAAGGTACTGCAGTAGGGTACAACGACAAACTACAACGATGAACTGTAGCGGCATGGAAAATCTCAGGATCTTCCTTCCAACGATTAGACTGTTCTGAAGGAAACCTGCTCTGATACCATGTTGAATTTTTGAATACTAGACTAGTTCACAACTGCAGTAAATAACCAGGATCTCAAGAGGATTTAACTAAGCATAAATTACAAAAAAAAATGGGTTTGCTCATTTCTCCATAGGCAATGCTCTTACATTGCCACCTAACCATAGGCATGCTCAAGTGCCAACCCCAAGCAGAGCATAGTAGTTATCCTGGAAAACCCTTCTTCACAAGGGGAGAAAACCCAACACCTTCCTATAGAGAATATCCTTGCCAAGATAGAATAACCAAGAACAAGCTCTATTCACTAGAGAAAACCAATAAGAAAGAATCCAACAATACCTATCTCAACATGGAGAGAACTCAACAATGTAAACCCTAGCCAGAGTGCTAGAGCACTAGTCCACCTCTAACGCACCACCAAGACTGAGAGATAAGACTTGCACCTTCCTTCCTTCAGCAGTTGCAGTTGCAGCTGCAACTGCAACTCTCTTCCAAACTTGCGCTATGATATGTGTGTGAGTGTCAAATGAGAAGGGCGCCACTCTTATTTATACTAATCTGACCAGTGAACTTTTCCAGTGGGGCCGACCTGTGCTTTCTGGAAAATATATTTACTTTATCTTTTTCTAGTAGGCCAACTTGACTTCTGGAGCAATATATATCTTTTGGGGCTTCTTTAATCCTTTCAATGGTTTTCTTTTGACGTCTTGGCATCTTCTTCTATAAGAGAGGTTATCTTGGAGGTGAATACCTCCCGCAACTACTAGAAACATCAACAAGTGCAATTTTCAAAAAGCTTCTAGGAGCAGAGTATTTTTGGAGCATTTTTTTATATAATACATATTTTAAGATATTTTGATGCATATATATTTTAAAAAATGCAAAATGCCGAATTAGTTGCAGAAAACATGAAAACATATGTTTACTAGTGGATTGATGATGATTATTAAAGCATCAACCATTTAGTACACATATAACATCAATCATCTAGTAGTTATAACTTATAACATTGTCATCAAATGATCAATCATCAACAACAACATCAACCTTCAAGTTTCAACATATAAAATTTGTCATCAACAAATTGTAACAAATAACATCAACAATGAAATGAAATAGAGCATCGTATTCATTACCAAAGAGTTATAAGCTTCTGTCAATAGTTCAAAGGTAGGTTCAAAGTTCAAAGTTCAAACTTAAATGGTCATATACTGTTTACAAAATACACCACAGTAAAGAAAAATTACTAAGTTCTAGAGACTACTTTTAAACATGAAAAAGAAAAAGAGATCTCGTATCTACTAAGCTTTCCTCTTGCCACGAGAAACTTATAGTTTCTTTTTTCATGATCTATGATGAACATGAGTAGGAGTAGGTGGAAGTGTTCGTGGAACATGACCCACAACTACATGGCCCCCACGCAACATCGGACAATGTAAATCTAAAGGAAAAGTTCCTACATTTGGAATTGCTAGTGGATGGGGGTGGCATGTCTGCTCCTTGAATATGATCACCAAAATGTTTAGCTTCCAAGTGTTCTAAAACTATTGCTCCATTCTCCAAATTAGCCTTCTTTGGATTGTTGTCCCAAGTGACATATGTTTTATCATTCTTTGTGGCCTCACAATAATGGGACAACAACCTCAAGTTGTAGTGCACATAAACCAAGATTTCTGCTCAGTCTACATTCAAGTTGTTTCTCTTCATGCTGTGGATGAAGCTGTAGGTGCTCCAACATCTCTTTGCAGAAAAAGTGTTAACAACCTATGAAAGTACCCTCATTGCCAATATATGCAAATGTGTGGTAGAGGAGCCATACATGTTCCACCATTCGAATGATTCAATGTATCTCGATCTTTAGTTGCATGTAGGTTAGCAAAGACTCCATGTTCAATGATGTACTTTCTTGATTGTCTTTGTACTTGAGCACACTCCTCTTCATCAGGGACCAACCTGTCTAATGCAAGCATATACACATTTTGTACCTATAGATCTGTGTGGGGTTTCTCCTAACTCCACCTGTAGGTGTTGGTTGGGCCAACCAAGATGGAGAATAATATTCGGGTTTAAAGACATGCTAGGGCATGGAGTGAAACATTCAGATTATCCCACCTTTTGCCACATGTTTATGGATATGATCATACAAGATTTCATCTCTCAGCTCAACAATGTCTTTGATTTGGCCTAGCATGCTGTCCATCTGCTCATACACCTCCCCAATCACTGGTTGATCTATATCTGCAAACATAATCATACTATAAATGGGCTTGGTGAACTACAAAACATACCGAACTTGTTGCCAAAACTGTCCATCAAGCACTACATCCTCTACCTCTTGAAATTCAGGTCTATCAAACATAGATGCAACCTTGTCTTTCAAGCCTTTCCATGAATCACTTGAGACCTTACTAGCCAATGCCTCTCTCACCTTCAAAAGGTGCTTGACGGTGAGGTGACAACTAACAAATTTGATCTTTGCCATCTTTAGTAGCTCCAACTTAGAGTGATTGCAGAAAATGCCATGGGCCATGCTTTATTGGTAATCAATTTTATCATTTTCTGCCCTCTCTTGTACAATGCACCACCTATTTATAATAATGGTCATTCATCTTAACAATATCATGCATCAATAGGTTCAATGTGTGAACCAAACAAATTGACCAAATTTGTTAGGGTACATATCCTCAATGATTTCTCCTGTTACCTTACAACTAGCAACATTACTAGTGATGACTTGAATGACATTGTATTGCCCAATCTCTTGAATGGTTTGAATTAAGGGTTCTACAATATTAATACCAGTCTTGTAATGATCTAAGTAGTCATGGGCTGAAAGGAAGATCGCACCACTCGCAGACACACCGAGAATATTTATCGATGGCTCGCCTTTAACATTTGTCCAACAATTAGATACAATGGATACCCCATATTTGTTCCAATCATTTGTAAATTGTCTAAGAGGTCTATGGTTTTGGCTCGTTCCATGTGAAGTCACATGGTTCTAGCTTTGTTATACTCGAGGCTGTTGTATCTTTTAGGGGCACCATTGATGGGTTGTACCATTTCATGCCAATAGGGTGAGCGAAGAACATTGAATGGTATGCCACATGCATAGAAAAACCTAAAAAGTTTTGCATCCACATCATCCTTACAACCTTGGTCAAGGAAATTTGATATTGTTCTATGCTCTAAATGCATCGGTGAGAATCCACTAGCATGGGGGGATGGGGATCTACCATTGAACATTCTTTGTGAGCTTGAGGTTTGACTCTTAGATTCAACCCTTGATTTTTTGGATTTGTTTTGTGTGGCCTCCTCTTCCTTGTATTTGTTTCTATGTTTGACCGACACATGCTCATAGGTTTTGACTCTTATAGCCTTACCTTCATCCCATGGCATAATCCCATAGAGATGCTTTCTCAGGCGGGTATATGAACCTATGTAAGTTGTATGGCAATGGGGGCATATAAATTTTGTGGTTCCACCCCCTTTCCCTTCCCCAAGCTTTGTCACATACTTCCACAAGGGTATTTAGTTCTCTTTGAGTTTCTGTCCATCATAACTGTGAGTTTCATTATCATCATCCCCTTCTATTTCTTCCTCCTCTCCATGGTATGTGCTGCCTACTTCTATTTCTTCCTCCTCATCATCAGTGTTTCGACGTCCCAACACCACTATCATAATAAAAAATGGAACCGAAAGGATAAACCACATTGACATACCCATTATGCTTGTTGAATCTTGAGAATAACTTGCTGCCTGCAATAGAATGGTGGAAAAGGAGAAATGGGAAAGAGTAGAAGAGAACATTTAAGCATTCAACATAGTAAATATACTAGTTTACAACACATGGAAAGAAAACTAAAAACAAACAAGAGTGGTGGTCGAGTGTAACTATGGTAGCCTTCAATCACCCGTCCAAGCTCTCACAAATGGTAGCTTTCAATATCCCTTCCAAGCTCTCACAAATCTGCCCCTCAACAACTAGTAAACAACCCACTCGAAGCCCTAGCAGATGAGTGAAATGAGAAATATAATTAGAGCAAATGGGGTGAGTGAGTGTTTTAATCCACCAAGGAACCATAGTCATGCCTAAACCAAGCTTTTGGGACCTTGTTTTGATTCCTGTTATCCCCCACTTTCAGGGATAACTAGGAGATCATGTCCCGAGGCCCACAGGTCCTAGACATGGAGTACCGAGAGCAGGATTGACCTGAGCATGGTCCTGGAGGGCCCACTTTTTTCTTCTTCCATCATCTTTATCTTGTCAGCAACAACAACATCCATCACCATCGGCTTGGTCCTGTATCAAAGAAGGTTCTTGCTCCGTGAGGTAATTGGTCCGGGTATCATGGTATGTCACTTTTGATCATTAAAACCTTTAAATATATGCATCTGATTCCTTTTATTTCTAACAACTGCTTGGATCTTACATTTGCCCACTTGACCATGTTTGGGGGGATTCACAGGGTGCCCTAGCAAGCTTGTGTCTGTAGGTTCTGGTTTTCCATTGGGGGGATTTCTGAAAAAGCCATCGTCCACTCCCATCATAGCACCACTGTTTCATCTTATTTCCCGCTCATTTATCCCATTCCCCTTGTCCGGGAATTGGTTGACCTATTTTCAGGACCGCACGTTACCTCGTGGGAAGAAGGGGCTAAAGGCCTAGAAGGTAAAAGCAAGCTGGTAAAAGATAAGAGCCTAAGAATAAAACCTCGAGATGCTTCGCCTAGGGATCCCCGAGAAAGCAATAAAAGGCTTCTCAGCAAGAAACAAGAGGGACCCGAAAAAATAATAAAACAAGACCTAGTCAGAGGATAGGGGGTCTCATCACGAGCCAGCCTATTAGGTCCATGGGTACCTAGCAGTATGACATTGCCACCAGCTGGTTACCACGCCAGGGCAGTGACTCTTGGTTGCATGGCCAAGGGAAAGGGGTGTTGATATTATGGTAGCTGCGGGAGGTATTTACCTCCATGTGTAAACCTGACGAGGATAGAATACTCCGGGAAGCAAGAAGAAACCCTAATGAGTTGGCTAATAACCCTAGAAGACTTGTCGACTCAAGAAGATAATTTATATTAGGTTATTAGCCTCCAAGAGAAGAAGTTGGCCATAAATAATAATATATATTGAACAGATAGATACCCAGAATGAGAAGTCGGCCCAGGCAGTTAGCCAGAATTAGTATAAATACTGGAGGCCAGTTCTCATTCTGGCAGGCAGTCTCAGAATTGCAGAGCAACAACTTGTGCGCACTGCAATGCCCAGTCTTGTGCGCAGGTTTGAGGAGAGCTGCCATTGCAGCTGCTGTAGCTAGTAGATCACGTTTGGCTTGGACTATCTCTTAGTTAGGGTTTGGAACATCTGATCAGCTCTTGTTGGTGCGCTATCCTTGGGGAAAGGTGCRCTACCCTTTGTTTGGCTATCTAGCCTAGGGTTTGCTTCCGGAGTGATTCTCTATCAAGGTTAAGGTGCTCGGAGGGTGGCTTCGGCCTATGGTTGGGTGACAATAGAGATATTGTCAATGGTAAAACGAGCACATCCATTATATTCTAACAGGTTATGGGCCCACACCTCCTTCATTCAGTCTAACCGTTGGAAGGAAACATAGCCGTAAGGATATTAAGCTCGTTGAAGAACTGTCGCTAGGGTTTTTAGCAGGAGCAGTCACCATAGCACTGCCGCTAGGGTTACTAGCAGGTGCTGTTGCAGAAACCCTAATCATCTCGTTGAGGCACCTTAAGTGAATGGATTAACCTAATATCTGGATAGATTAGTGTGCCCTAGCCTAGTGCATCTCCTGGTACCCTCAGAAAGCCAAGACATGAAGTTTGAGTTTTTGGTCAAATCTAGGGTTGACCAAGTCAAAGCAGCCATGACTTATTCTATGAAATCAGAGAACAAGTTAGATGGAGCCTCTAACTTCAGAGCATGGAAGACAAGGATTGACCTCATCCTTGCCAAGAATAAAGTGCTGGATATCGTGAAAGGAAAGATCATGAAACCAGAGTTTGAAGAAGGAAAAGAGAAGGAACCGCAGAATGTTGCAGCTATGGAGAAGTTCAAAGACGGTGACATCAATGCCATGAGTATCATAGTGGACTCTATCAAAGACCACTTGATACCCTACATCTCCCATCTTGACTCATCGAAGAAGATGTACGATGCCCTAACAAACCTCTTCTCAGATAGAAACATTGGACAAGTAATTAGTCTGACGAATGAGCTCTGTGACATGAAGATGAATGATGACGACAACATAACATCATACTTTGTGAGAATCTCTCAGTTAAGAGATCAACTACAAGTTGTTGAAGAGATCATCTCAGAGAAGGAGTTGGTAAACATAGTACTCAATGGTCTTCCCAAGACGTGGGATGCATTTTCCGCAAGCATGAACACAAGAAAGGAGTATCCGACATTTGAAGAACTTTGGACTTGTTGTGCTCAAGAAGAATCAAGGATCAGTGCAAAAGAGAAACCCCAAAAGAAGTACTATGATCAAGCCTTCACAGCAAGATTCAAGAACTTCAGGAACAAAAGAAAGTTTGGTTCAAAGAGGAAGACAAATCAAGAGAAAGATATTTCAGAAATACAATGCTTCAACTGTCGAAAGTATGGTCACTACAAGAATCATTGTCCCGAGCAAAAGAAAAGGAAGGAGAAACATCAAGCATCAGTTGCCGAAGAAAAGGAACCTACAAAGAATACTAAGCAGGATGAAAGAGACTTCTTCTTCTAAAGGTAACAATACTCTTCTTATTTCTTGTACATATCTCGTTTGTATCGTCTCTGTACATATCTTGTATATCTATCCCTTGAAAGATAATGTATTCCAAGAAGAACTATACCTATGAAAGAACAACAAGATAAGGATTGATATCATTAGATAATACACATGAAAGGATGAAATACGCCGAATCAATCATGAAGAGACTCAGAAGAAGCAAAGACAGAAAGAAGTCAGAGAAAGACTTATAACGTTTTTGTAGAAGACAACAAGACAGAAGCGTGGACTCTGTTAGACAGAGAGAGCCAATTATATAGTGCAGAAGACAATAAGAATGCAGACGAAAGCATGGATTCTGTTAGACAGAGGGAGCTGATTATATGCACTCATACATGAAGCAAGGATTAGGAGGGAGCTAATCCTATGATCCATTAAAAATAATGAAGTATGGTAGCAGCCATGAAAGACAGTACGTGTTCAGTTCAACCGTAGAAGAAGTCTACTTCGAAGAGAAGCCTTAAAATATCTCTGGTTGTCCATCCACATCCGTGATCCTATGATGAAAGAAAGAAATGGAATCTTTAGGGCATGGAATCTATAAGAAACTCCATGGACCCAAGAGCTAAAGAAAAACATCAGGAAGAACATGAAGATTCCAAGAAAGAAAGAGAAGCCAGAACAACTAGTCATTATATAAAGAATCACAAGATTACCAGCCTGATATGAACTCAATAAAAGCAATCAAGCAGAGGAACTGAAAGTCGTGATGAAGAACAATGTATGAAAGACTTATGAATGAAAGCATTGCGAGATCTAGAACTAGAGGTTCTCCCAGATGGAGGGAGAAGACTATGATGATTACTTGTTCCAGTACACTAGACATATCTCTACATGAGTCATTATATCATCCGCAACATTCATGAGTTGGAGTTCTACATCAGATGAATGCAAAGAATGTTCTCCAAAGAAATTGAATAAAGAGCATATGAAGAGCAACCTCAAGACTTTGAGGCATACCAGAAAGAGACCCTTGCATGCAGATAGAAGAAGACAACTTGGTGGAGAATCTCTAGTGCACAACAAAAGCGTGGTGAAGATTTTCTATAACAAAGATATTGTATCAAGATGATTACTCAGTAGATCAGATCTCATTATGACAGAAGAAGTGCCACATGGATATGTTCCAGTTTTCCAACAATGATATACTCTATTGATCAGAGCTACATGAAGCCTTCAGAGAAAACCAGTGTTCCAAACC
>JASDQU010205392.1:52290-71380 GCA_032191745.1 Picea mariana
TATATATATATATAAGCTTGTAGTTCACTGCTTAATTCTCAGCAGTCATTAAGGTTGTGACTATGTTCTCCTGACAAAGTCTTCACACAGTTCCTTCACATAGAACTCCTTCAACATGCAACTTCCTTATTGCATATCCATCACTATTTGTGATGGCCTCAACCTTGATTTAGCTTTAGCTGTTTACCAAATATTCCATAAGGATTATAAACATGCATCTTTGTCATGCATCCAAATTATGTATCCACACATATTCTAGTTTTGTTAACTTACATCCATGATGTACTTAACCATATGCATAATCATAAGCCTGTGTGTAGGTGCCATAGGTATATTTCACAACCCACATACATCTCTACTTTAAAATCAGTCAACTCATGATTGTTCACAATCATTCTCATGTGATCCTCAAAGACATAATCATTTGCCTCTTATCATGACAACATAACATCCTTGCTCATTTACTCTTTCATTCGTTTATACTATCCCTTCCTAAGGAAGTGGAACACATTCCCCTCAAGATATTATTCAAAATCAAACTTTCATGACTCTTTAGAATAGAGTCAGCCATGCATCCATGGTATTCATTTAATCTTGGCAAATACAATTCTTACCTTACATTTCACTCATTTAGGCAGTCACATCGTGCGTTTAGTATACATATTATCATACATCTTATATATGCATCACTTGCACATTTGATATCCTTCATATCTACTTGGTCTTAATATCAGTCTCCATATCAAGCAACCTCACATTGCATTAAATTCATGCACTCAAGCATATACAGACATAGCTAAACATTCATCGTGCAAGCTCATTGATTGTATGCATTTCCATGTCCTCCATGGACGTATCAAACTTACAGATCCTTCTCCCAAGGATCTTACTTTCATTCTCATGACAAGCTACATAGAGATACTCAACATTGAGCTCCCCTCTCGGTTGGGAACTTGCAGTCATTCACATGATATCCACCTGACAGTTTAACGAACACGGTCATAACTATGTTTCCCTTTCTACACGATAACCGCTAGAAAGAAAACACTCTTGCCTCAACTTCCATAAAAACATTTCCTACTCATAAATACAGTCTAGGAAATTATAACCAAGCCCAAGGTAAAAAAAAAACCAATATAGCTTCCAACTGGTCTTGATCAACAGACCTTCCGATCAAGGAAATCATTTTCTAGATTCCCCTCACTAGGGTCCAACTATATCTATATGGCTACCATCCACCACTGGATGTCAATCTGACCCTTTGGGCATCTAGAAGTTGCCCAACACTTCCTTTACCACATTCAAGATCAACATTTAATCCACCACTTTACCTTATTTATAATAAATTTTAATTTCTAATAACATTTGGACTATTCCCTTAAATCCCAAATACAATTTCGAAGTATGTTACTTACTAAGTATTCTAGTTCATAACTCCAGAGTATCTTTAGATCATAATCAGTCTTAACCATTACACCTAGAATTCCTCCTTCTGTTCAGCAACAATCAGGGACGGAGGTCACTCTCCTCCTCCCACATGAATTTTGGCATATTAGTTTCTTATCCACCAAGCAAGGGAGGCTGCTGTGATTTATCACTCAATCACTCCATATTTCTATAGATCTGTTTATCAGCTTGATTAGAAAAACATTTCCCAACAATTCCTGTACCCAGAAACAAAATTAGTTTCTTAGTTCTCCTCAAAACCCGAGAGTTACACATGCTCTCCCATTTCAGAGAATGGTCACCAAACTCATTCCTCTTGCATAGACACATCCTTAAGTTACTAGGGACACACACTTCCCTACCACAACCATGATATTTTGAGCATGCTATTGTCACTTCACTTCTACCTTCATCGAGGTTGTTCTCAACCTATAGGGTTCCTTTTTACTGGCTTACTGGATTATTCCAGCAACAATTTTCAGTCAAGTAAATTGACCTTACCATTTCCATCAATCCTCTAATCGTGAGGGGTCATACTCATATACTAGGTTTAATCCTTCATTAAAACAATAATTATTACTGCTATGGATCCTTTGAATCAATTCACATCCAAGTCTTTCTATTAGTGCTCATCAACATAATCCCACTCATGTAGGATTGGCTATCATTTCCTCCAAGAAATGATAGGCTTCCTTTGCCACTGACTAGCATGATTCAATGTCACGGGGTAAAATCCGAACTTAATTTTAATATGCATCCTTCTACTCAAGAAACTCATGCGGATAATTTCCGCTCAACAATAATATTCTCAATAGGCTCATCTCAGCCTTGGTAACCTAGTCTTACGATGGTACAACAACATGTACAATTGCAAAGTGAAGTCAACTTCTTTGTTTGGAAACATTAGCAACATACAATGCATATTTCCAAAACATCTATCAACAATAGAAGGCCTCATTCCTTTCTTCAGTAGACGTTTAAGTAAGCCTCTTAGGAATGGGAAAGACATGGTGTCACCACTAAAATTTCTCTAATACTATTTTTATAAAACTTTTGCATGAGCCCAAGCAGGCCAAGTGTTGTTTCCATGCTCTGATACCAATTTGTAACACACCTGACCCATAAGTACCCTTTTAGGGATGGGGCATCAAGTTTTTGCTTACTCAAATAATCTCATATCATCTCTCTGAGATGATTCATTCTCTTATACTTACATGTAGCTTTATAACGATTTCTACCATGCTCTAAAACGACTTCTGGTTTACAATTTGCGGCTTCTCAAAGTTCTTCGGGCGTTCATTGGTTGAGGGCCACACGACTTCCACGTGGGTCCTTTGCATGCATGTCATTCCACGTTCCCCAAAGTCCCGAAGTTTCTAGTGCTTCTATATCTAGGGTGGGGATCCATCTGCCATTAATTCGACGACAGATATTCTTCTGCATTAATGCATAAGCTCAAGGGAAATTCAGCATTTGATGCTTTGGCATTGAGCACCCCTTTTCTGTCTACGCTCGAAACCTCCAGAGTTCCGAACTCTTGGAGTCTCGAAATCTCACCACGTGGCCCCAACCTTCAACTCCTTTGGGAGTATACGGTCTAATGACTCAAGTCTCTCGGAGTACCTGATTCCTGAACTACCGTAAGATTACCACGTGGCTCCGACCTTCATACCTTTCGGTCTCTCTACAACACTACACCCCAAATCTTTTGTGCTCGTCCACAGGCACGCCCACTCTATAGATCTTCATTCCCACTGCCTCACATAGGAGAATCATCTGGAGTCTTCTCGTCAATTCTGTTGCTCAGAGGAGGGTAATACATCATCTTCATTTATGTTCACATGACGATGCACCCAACACTTTGGGATTTCACACGTTCACCTTGTGCTCATCCACATGCACGTCTAACTCAACAGATCGCCTTTCCCACTGGATAATCATATGGAGTTCTTCTCAACTCTCTGAATGGAGGAGGTCATCTCTACGTTTCTAGCTCTGTCTCAGGCAAGAACCACATACCCTTCTTAGGGGCTTTCTCTCAGGTTTGTAAGCTGAGAGAAAGACTCACATAGCTGCAATGTTCCACATCTCATGGGTTTGTAAGATGAAGAATGTCTCACATAGCTGCATTCATCAACACAACAGAGCCTACGGTTGGGAGGAACTTCATTTGTCTACACTCGGTTTTGTAAATCATTTTTAAAATATAAGTGTTTTAATCACTTGGTTGTTTACAGTTTTAATGTTATGATTGAATGTTGCATTTACTTTGTATTTTGTATATATGAATGTTTTTTTGTGTGTTTAATTGTTGTTGTGCATGTTTAAATCGGTTGCATTCATGAGTTTAATTATTAAAGATAATAACATGAGTTTGTATGTCATGTTGTACATGTATTTATGCAATATGAATCAATATGTTAGTTGATTTGGTAGTAACAGAACCTTGCAAGGGAGCTGGGTACGTTACATATTGGTATTAGAACATTTTTTTGTGGTAGTGTGCCTCAGTGAGTATCTGGGGACGTTACACACTATTATTGCACAAGTATTCATGACACTATGCTAGGAACCCTTAACATATCTTTAAAGTTCAAAATGGGAGTAAACTCAGGGAGGTTGTCTTTTACTTAAAATATTTAAATTGTTTTGTTCGATTTAGCTTAGTATGTTGTCATGTTCATTCTATTTGTATAGTTCCTTATGTGTCCCGTGCCTTGTCAAAAAGGAACTTTTTGTTTGTTATACTATTTCCATGACAATATTGAACAATGTATCTAAAATGTTGGCATGAATGTTGCTCAATAGGTTCAAGTTTCTCATCAACCTACACATATAATGTTTAACACCCACATATATTTTTAGATGATGGCTAATCCCATCAATTAGAATATAGAAACTAGGTATAATTTTTACCCCATAATCATTGATTAGTTCATAGTGTAGTAAAAGTATTATTTGATGTAAAAAAAAATCATTGATTTTGAGTGTGGATGCTTTGTTGGATGACTTGCTTTATTCATTACAAATTAAAAGAATATACACACTCATGATGCAAATGGGCATTTTTGTAACAATCATTTTCTAAGGTTTAAACCAAGTCTGGTCCAAGGGAGGTAATTGGGGAAGCTATGAAAAGCGTACGTGACAAATAATTTAAATCACTAGGCACATTGAAAGTATCGGTAAATATGCTATCGTTGAAAAATAATGGAAATGGTTGACTTTGTTCACTGTAACTTGTAACTTGTGATAAAAGGGATGACCCATATCAATACATGATTAATGTGAATTGGTTTGGATGTTTATGAAAACTGACATTAGAAAGTAATCCTAGGTATGTGCAAAATTCAAATGTAATTTGCCATAGCTATGTATTCACAGTTTTGTATGCAAATATTGCCAAGTCAATTGTTTGAAACCATTTGTATCGGTGTTTAAGATTATGTTTTTGTTCCTGAAACCTTGAATCAATTCTTATACCTTCATCCAACATCTCTTTATATTTCATCACCTAGTTGATAACTCGACCAAAAGATTGATTATTTAGACTGTGGTCATTGTTATTGTTGCAATACCTTGTAAGTAATCACAAGGAGGAAATGCCAAATGGTACTAAAGGGATTTGATCACAACACAACTATAGTAGCCTCCATTCCAACCCAATAATAGAATGGTTAATGAATGGTGAAATACCCCTCCCCATCCCTCTCCCCATTCCCCCCACCCCCCCCAACTACCCTTCTTAGTGTCAAAACATGAAATAATGGCAATCTTGTTCCCCAAAACAACATTTGTAATCCTTGCAAGCTCTCGATTTCTAGGATTACATCAAGGAAGAAAACCTTCATGGTAGTATACTATGGGAAACAAATAAAGCATAGCATTGAGAATACTCCAAGAATACTTAGTTTAGCTATACAACCCAACAACACACCAAGAAAATTTTTGCACTGGAATTAATTATTTTCAACACAGTTTCTATTGGAGTTATACATGTTCATTAAGTCGAAAAGCACAAACACAATCACTGAAGATAATAGTTTCATATGATTCCTAAATCTCAAAAATCCTATCATATGCCTTAGAAGTTGAGAATGATGCACATGCATGCAAGTAAGATGTAGTTAAGTGATAGTAAAAGACAAATTGAACTTATTTCCGACTTTTTGAATTCAATTCTTGCATAGGAAATAGGGTAAGAGGAATATAAGACTAAGTTTACTTCATGTACTTTACTATGCACTTTATGTTACGAGGATAATCTCTCTATGGCTAGGGGCAAACCACAATAGATGGAACGACACCCAGAAATCAAATCTAATCTCAAATATGCTATACAAATGAAATGCTAACAAGAGAAGGCTAGGAGCCTACCTCGTCCGAACGTTTGAAGAAGACCACTATTGAGCACACAACCCAGAGCTTTATACCTGCAACTTGTCCTCAACAACCAAGATACACAAGCATGTGGTAATGATATATAATGTTAGCATAATCCATTAACATACACAACAAATACGCCCATGGAAAGTAATTCAAATATTTGCAAGATGTCAATTTGATGAGAAAAGAGTATTTTTATTAATGTAATCAACATAAGTACATAGGTGACAAAATTTTGTAACAACACATATCAGAATCAAGAAACTAAGTCCCTCCAACTGGGACTCCACCATTTCAATCCTCCACAAAGGCAAGTTCACATGTAGGAATCAATGAGGTTCTCCATCATAAGATAGGAAGAGCTTGGGGGATGAACACAAGAAGTTCAGGCTTTCAAGGACAAAGGGATGCAAACTCAATATGAAGTGAAATTTCTTCAGAGTATATTTGCTCTCAATGATGTGTTGAATGTCTTCAAGGCTTGAACATAGCTCAATTTATAACCTCTGAAGCTATTACAATTCATACTGACTCTGTACACATGGCTGTCAATCTGAATTACACTGCAGATCCATGTGGATATATATCAAACAGATGTTCATGGCCATGAACAAGACAGTGGATTCTAGTCTCAAAATCAATCGAAGATATTTGTATACAATGGAGTACAATATGATCTTCCATGATCACTGAAGTCATATAGGTACTGGTCTGATGAAATACAACAACATATATCGGGTGTTGCTACTATGAACTGGAGGTCTTATAGACTATCCGTTGAAGGTGTAAGTATACATTATGTAAATAGAGGAGTTGAAGTCGAACACAATGAGACTTCGTTTGATTGCCGATCATTAAGGTACATTGTTAGCAAACACGAGACAACCCACCGTTAATGAAAGTAGGTGTCAAGGCACTGAGTACATTCGAAAAGTGTGAATAAGGGTGTTGAGGTTGAACACTTAAAGAATCCATCGATCAATAGACATTGATGTATTCCCAACTGTTGATGGCAGGAGAACCTGCCACTGATGACTGCAAGCCTCTAGGTACTCATAGGACTCTAGGTCTCGTTTCCAGAATAGATGAGTTGCAGTTGATGGAAGGAGACCTGTGGAAAGGAGAGCATTAAGGCATCTCTCATCATCCAACACGAGGTGCAAAGCAATAGCTTGATAATTAGAAGGAGCTTGGACGAATAGGATGTTCATGAACCAATGACCATGTGGGTCTCTCGCATGCACCATATGCAAGTAGTACACGAAAGATACCCTCTGAATATCATCCAATGATGAAAACTGTCGACAAAGGAGAGGAAACCACCAATAGGGCTAATGGAATCCAAGACAATGCACAAATCCCAATGTGTGAATATATTTATCATTGTCGAACATAAGGCAAACCCCCCAGTCAACGACCAATGAGGAGATGTCATATGTTGGGTTTAAGGATACCTACCAATGATGAAAGTAGGCCCAGGGTGCATGGTAGGACAACAACTTCATGTGATTTTAAGCTACACTGAGGGTATGGCCGACATGCAAAGTCAAGAGTTCCAAGGAATGAACGACACGAGATTTAAACTTCCTTTGAACAAGAGCATGAGACATATGGATAACTCATGCAACATAGACTTAACACTAATTAAAAGCTTGTGACGCAGGAGGCATCAACAAACTCTCCATAAGGACTAGTAGAATAACCAGTTGGAGGAGTAGACTCTAAGTGATGAGCTCAGCTTCCTAAGGTCATGCTCAACCCAAACCTTCGATGAAAATGGGCTCAAGAGTTTGTGCTTTGTTCAAAGGCGATAAGACTGTTGCCGATAGGAGATAATATTCTTTTGTCACCCGTCTTTTTTTGGGGGGGTTTTCATAGGCAAAGAAATGTTATGACACGGGAAAGGAAATGAGTGTCGCGAGTAAGAAATTAGTTCCAGGTAGTGGAACATACCTATGCTCAATGCAAGGGAACACATGTGGGGCATGGACACTCAAGGGTATGTTTCCTCTACGGGTAAAGGGTGTCAAGTTGCAAAGGATATATGAAAGGCATTGCTTGGCTAGTGGAAAACCACAACAGATGGAACGACACCCAGAAATCAACTATAATCTCAAATATGTTATATAAATGAAATGCACACCACCGTTGAGCACACAACCCAAAGCTTTATACCTGCAACTTGTCCTCAACAACCAAGATACGCAAGCATGTGGTAATGATATATAATGTTAGCATATAATTTAGCATAATCCATTAACATACATAACAAATACGCCCATGGAAAGTAATTCAAATATTTGCAAGATATCAATTTGATGAGAAAATAGTATTTCTATTAATGTAATCAACAGAAGTACATAGGTGACAAACTTTTTTAATGACACATATCAGAATCGAGAAACTAAGTCGCTCCAGCTAAGACTCCACCATTTCAATCCTCCGCAAAGGCAAGCTCACATGTAGGAGTCAATGAGGTTCTCCATCACAAGATAAGAAGAGTTGGGGGGTTGAACACAAGAAGTTCAGGCTTTCAAGGACAAAGGGATGTAGACTCAATATAAAGTGAAATTTCTCTAGAGCATCTTTGCTCTCAATTATGTGTTGAATGTCTTAAAGGCTTGGATATAGCTCAATTTATAGCCTTCGAATGGAATTGAAGGGTCAAATCAGAGCGTTTCCAGTATATGGAAGGTCAAGGATCATGGATCACGTGACATGGCATGGAAACCCGACATATTTTTTAATTTTTGAGCACCAAACCTGATGTACGCGGGCTATAGTGGAGCAACCTACGTAGACGCGAGTTGTCAAACTGGGAGGTCGCGTATATGGACAAAAATATGTATTTTTCGCTCTTGAGTGAACAAAACGAGGAATTTAAGTCTGTAGAGGGAAATGGAAGGCCATCCAAGCAAGATGCATGGAGCGAGGCAAAATTTTCTATAACACTTTAGATATCCCATACTCACTCATGTAATGCCCCTTAAACTAGTATGGTGCAAGAACAATAGGATAAAAGTATCTAAAGTTTTTTAAATACCAAAGGGAAAAAAACTTGTTATAAATATTTTTAGAGAAGTCAACATCAAGAATTAGATAGATCCCCGAAGAGATGGTTGGGTACAATGAAAATTTTCAAATCTTGGTATAAAATCTTGCTACTAAAGTACTCTAAAGGAAGATAACATTGGACATAAAACCAGAGATGCCACTTATTCAATTGGAACGACCATTAATTGAGTGAGTTCCAATTGTCACAACTCTACTATAAAAAATAAATCCATAAATAAAATTATCAACACAAATAATAAATATAATCATATTTTTGATAAAAATGAGATAGTTTTATGCTTACACCCTTCTGTCTTCTTGAGTCAATTTCTTAATATCTTGCTAACTACCCTATCGTCATCATGCAAATGACTAGGTGTGCATTATCAATATCCCACTACTACCATGTGTGGGTAGGAGGAGCTACATGCCCATCTAATGGCAAGTGATGGCATGCCCATTGTTGCCCATCGTCTGTCTTGCTTTGTAACAATATTCATAAAAAAATAACAATAACTACTCATCAATGGCCCATTTGGTCTCTCAAGTTAGCTTGTGAGATTTGAGACTCTTGATCTCCATGATTCCATTGTGATGCAACGAAGAGGTGAAATAAGTAGAGCAAAGGCCTCATTTAATACAGATATATTTTGGTTATTGTAATGATAGAGAGAGTGTTTTTAATGGTGTTTGTGTCATTGTTGTTGCTCTACATGAATAAGGGGATGTGGTGGTGGTGTATCTCTAGCTCGTTCAATACTTTTCATTCCATGAGATACAACAGTGGCCATTAGAGGACAACATCAAGTTTCCCACCATCGACTACCATGAAGGAGGTGGAGGACAACACCCATCAACTGTCAGAGGAGGTGGCAAGGCCTAGTGCGAGGTATTTCTAAAGCCTTTCCGGAGTGATAAAAGGTACCACGCGATCCCAACATGCAGGATGAGCGTCGCCTAGAAGAGTGACAAAAATATTGGTGTGAATGGTGGTCCTGCGATGGCATTGTAGAAAGTAGAGGGGCATGACGAAGAATTAAGGCGTCGCTCTCTACATCTAGATGAGAGTGTCGTGGTCGATATGTCGATTTCCATAATGCTTACAGGCTATAGAGGAATCCTTAATGTGAAAGAACAATATTGCATATTTGGTTGGGATGGTCCACACAACAAACAAGGACAATGACATAATGCCAAATTTCCTCGAACAAAAGAGCATGAACCAAAACATCGCAATCCATATCATAATTAATTCTTTCAATTTTTTTCTAGTCTAGCACCATTGAAAATAACATAAAAACATTGTTAAATCAAAGTCATATCACACAATTTACCAATCATATATTAAATAATCTGTTTTTAATATATGCTTTCCCTCGGAAAAAAATTGTACTTTCTATTAAGATATCAGTTTGTAGAATCAAAAGGCGTTGAAGCACAAACTAGAGCATGGTCCACCAAGCAAGTCACTAAAAGTGCACATATTGAACTTTCCTGTAACCATTCTCAAAATAGAACTTAACAACATCCACAAAAATATATCAAGTATAATATCTAAAAAAGTTGTTTTTAGTAGAAAGTGTCCTCTACACGAGCTATGGAAGAGCCCTCCAGAAATTCCTTCCAAACAAGAACATTTGATGGCAATTGAAGCGCCTCTTTTGAGAGTGTATCAAACTCTATATTTAGTTCCCTAAAAATATGAGTAAAATGTAAATATTCAAAGGATTTGGTAGTAGAGTGAAGTTTCTGGCCCAATTGAATCAAATTCAAATGTTGAAGTAGTATCGCAATATTCATCCACCCGATGCATAGCTTGTAGTCTCCACATATATGAAAGTTGTGAACTCCTTTGAGAGTTGCCAGCTTAAGAAGCGCCAAGAGTGTTGAGAACTTTGCCAAATTGTTTGAACTTGATCCAATGTTTGCTCTCCCGAGTATGTAGTGTGTCGATGTGAGGTATAGTGAGAATCCTAATCCACACTTCATTTTTGAGCCTTGATAGGCCCCATAAGAAAAACCCCAAGGCATGGAAGTATCAATGTTGAGTGGAGTGATTAGTCATGGTTAATTAATACAGTGAGAAGCTTTGTAAAATTAAGTGAGTTTTATTACTTGTTGTGAAACTTTGAGGGGCGACCAAATTTTGTTTTCAAATAGACACTCATTATGAGCTAGCCACAGACCCCACACAACTAAAAGTGGAAACACTTTCCAGTTATAAAAGCTAGGATTTGTGAAAAATTCTTTGAAGCTATTAGAAAACTTGTTTGGAAAAGGTGTAGTGGAGGAAAAGGAGTGCAGTTGTTTCTTCCACTTGAGAACATAGAGGACAAATACCCGGACCATGATGACCAATTCTTTGTAATTTCTCTCAGGTTAATACGTGGCCTTTTAGTACCAACCAAAAGAAGAGGGTAGTCTTCGAAGGCTCGTTAATTTTTCATATCATCTTGTACCACCATAAAGGATTTTCTTCTTCGCAACTCATCAAAGATTTATCACCAAGTTTGGTCTAGTATGAACCTCTAGACTGCAAGAATGACCATGCTAACTCATCCAATTTCTATGAAAGATGTATATGTGATTGTTGGAGGGTAGATATATAATTATGCCAATCTTGCTCCCAGTGAGCATCGAGTTCCAAGACGACTGAAGAGTGCCAAGCTTGTTTCCAAACTATGGTCGAATCCCTATTTTCCAGTTGATTCAATGTCCATAATCCTTTTGTTATGAGTGTCTGTATGAGATCCTCCTCGAGAAAGACTTTGCCATCACATCCTAAGATCGCATCAGAGTTGATCTTGACTTGGGTATTGTTACCTACCCTCTAGCTAGGTAATTGCAGAGTAATGGAAATGCATGAGTCAGTGTCCTCCATTGTGAAGATGCATTCAATAAATGTTTGTTTCTCAGTTGGATCCAATCCACAATTGAGAGGGGAAAGATGTATTTTCCAATGAGTATGTTTTTCCAAAGGCTCTCCTGTGTGAGGAAACTCACAATGATTTGGCCGCAAGGGCCTACCTAAATTTAACACCAACCTCGAGACCCCAACCACCGCTTTCTTTGGGCAGAGTAAGGAATTTCCAGCTTACCAAGTGAAGGCCTTTATATTCTAAGCTAATTTTCTAGAGATAGTTAAAGAAGAATTTTTGGCTCTCTATAGCAATACCTTTTAGGATCTGTGCCATTAGGTGCCAAAATACATGAATCGCCTCGAGAACTGTTTTGATGAGTACTAGACGACCTCCCTTGGAGATCCAATGGTTTTACCATAAATTCACTTTTTTCTCCACCTTTTCCACTAACTAGGACCAATATTTAAAGCCACAATTATTGGGTTTTATAGCATAACCCAAGTACATGATGCCCTCACCCATCTCTTTTTGTGTGAAGGGAAAAATATTGGAGAATAGGGTATTGATTTCTTCATTGGCTAAAGGAAGATAAATGGAATATTTTTTTTCATTGATAGACATCCCTATTGTTGCGCTAAAATTGTTAAGAATATCCTTTAAGGATTGGTAATGCAAAAACACAACGACAAAAGATTAAAACATCATCAACAAAAAGTAAATGGGAGAGAACTGATTGGGTGCCAAAAGAGAGTCCATGAAAGGAGAGGGTTCGACGAGATTCTATCAGGGCTCAACTTAGACCTTCCATCACCAAGATAAAGAGGTAGGGGGATAAGGGACAACCTTGTCTCATCCCCCTACTGGATTTGAAGAAAGTGATGCCAACTCCATTAATTAAAAAAGCAAAAGAGGCAGAAGTGACCCCGCCATTATCCACTTGACATATTGAAGATCAAGGTCGATCTGTAATAACAAAAGTCTGAGAAACAACTAGGAAACTCTATGGCCTCGTGTATTAATAGGCCTTTAAGAAATCCAAACTGTTCAAGAGAGATATAGTTGGAGAGGAAGGGCTTCAATCGCAAGGCGATGAGTTTAGAATGGATTTTATATAGGCTATTACATAAAGCAATGGGACAAAAGTCTTCAAAGGAGGTGGGAAGATCTAATTTTGGAATCAAGGCCAAGAACATAGAATTAAAGGCTTTCTTTAGTTTTCCCTCATTTCTGATCTCTTCCAGGACTAGGACTAGATCCTTTCCAACCAGCTCAAAAGAAGTCCCGATAGAAGTCTATAGTCTAGGCATCTGGGCCATGGATTTTATCTTTTTTCAATGTATCGAGCATTGCACTAAGCTCTTCCAATGTTATTTCATTATAGAAAGACAAAGCATGTCCTCAATGGATTGATGCTCTTTCTCTGCAAAGAGTTCTTTAAAATGTGAGACCCCCAAGTCTACAAGATCTAAAAAAGCCCCTTTTCTTATAGCCTTGTTGATCCTCCAGTTCCCATATGGTATTTCAATTCTTCCTGTGGTTTGCAAATCTTTGGAAGTACTTAGTGTTATGATCTCCAACCTCTAACGAGAGTGTATGACTCTTGAGTCTCCACATCTATTCCTTTTCAACAAGAATGACATGTAGCTTGTCTTCTAGTTGTTTACATTGATCCCTTGGCTTTGCATCAATTGACTGTAATCTAATTGCATGTGCTTACAAGACCTCCAAATTGTGTTCAATAGTTTTGAGATCCTTCCCAAGGGCTAGTTTGCAAGCAATAGCCAAAGTTGAAGTTGCCTTTTTCAAATTATGGAGATTCTCAAGTATTCAATCGTTGATTAACAGACCCCTTTGTGTAGAGCAAGGGAGCCACATGGAGTGGACTGGATGCTTAAAATCATCAATACTATACCAGTTGTTGTTATATTTGAAGGGAGAGCCCGATTTGGAGTTTGACTTGCTAAGTTCAAAGTAAATACGCCAATGATCTGTACAATGAATCGGTCCTACCTAGGATCGATAATGATTGATGGAAAGGAGTAACCCTTCTTTGACTAGAAAACAATGAAGTTATTTGTGGATACCATCAAACCTTTTGTGATTGTTATACCAAGTAGGTTTCAAAGTCACAGGTTCCACATCAACTAAATTACAAGTTTCGATTTTCTCTATAAAGAAGTTAGTAAGTTTGTCCTCTCAGCCCTGAGTGCCCCAAATTTTTTCTTTATTAACAATAAAGTTTAAGTCGCCACCTAGAACTAGACTTTCATCCAGAGCTAAATGATAGTCTGAGGGTTTGGTCCAAAAAGCATCCTTGTCTGCATACGCCCCATAGACGTTGAGAATTTTGAAATAAATATTTAGCTCATAACTGAAGATGTCTAAAAAAGGACCAGATTCAATAAAGTAGGAATTAAGAAATAAATATTAGGGGAAAATCCTATAATTAGGCCACCAGATAATCCCGTTGAGTTTATCCCAATGAACTACCAGCCTGGGAAGAGTCATTTGAGATCAAAGAGAAAGGATTCAAAGATACCCATGTTTCCTGTAAGAGAATTATATCAGGCTTCAAATTGTCACATAGATTGCGAAGAGACAACTTTTTGGCTTTCCCTCCTAAGCCTCGTGTTGGTTATGGAGCCTAATTATCTTCATGATTCAAAGGTCTTGTTTTAGGCACATTTGGACCCCATTACTTGACGGGTGTGGGGGGGCTTGGCCCCCCACTTCTTTTTCCAGGGGGTCTAGGGGGGTCGACAAGAAATTTTGGATTCCCCCCTAGCGGGGAATTTGGGGGTAGCACCCTCGAAGCGAAATTTTAGGAAAAAATGCGTTGTAAAATATTGTAATTCCGTAGTCAATATGGACCGTTCATTATAAGGTCACAGATCTAACGATAGAAGTTATGTTAGGGATTTTTTCCATAGAAGGAAACCCTCTTTTATGTATGAGAGAATTGTATTGTTGTTGTGTGAGCGAGTGAATATTGTATTATGAGAGAGGAGATTGTGAGAGAAAGAAAAGGAAGTTACAATGGGTATGTTGTAGGTTGTATCCATTCATTTGCTGGATAATAATAAAGGAAGGACTTGGAAAATTCTCTAGTGGACGTAGCCCGCACTGGGTGAACCATGTATATCTGTGTCTCTATTGTATTGTGTATCTTTTGTGTTTTATTTCCACATTTGTTTTATTTTATTGCTCTGCGATCCTCTTTTTCTAACAACTGGTATCATAGCGAAAAGGTAACTCACATGAAAGGAGGGTTTCTGGTTCGAGTGGGACTAATGGTGAAAGATGGAAAGTATAAGGTCGAGAAATGTAACGACCAAAACTATCAGTTATGGAAGATGCATATAGAATATTATTTATATCAGAAGGATCTTTACATATCGTTGGGAGGAAAAGCAAAGCAACCGACGAGTATGAAGGATGAAGAATGGGAGATTCTTGACAGAAAGGAACTGGGAACGACACAGTTGTGCCTGGCAGCGTCGGTGGATTTCAATATTTTGAAAGAAAAGACAACGACGTTTATGATGAACGAATTGGCTAAACTATATGAAAAACCCTCGGCTTCCAACAAGGTATTTCTAATGAAGCGATTACTTAATATGAAGATGTCAAAAGATGGGTATGTTGCTGATCATTTAAATGAATTCAATATGGTTACTAATCAACTAAGTTTTGTAAAAGTGGACTTTTATTATGAGGTTATGGATCTTCTAATCTTGTGCTCATTGCTAGAAAGTTGGAACATATTTGTCATGGTTGTAAGTAACTTTGTCTTTGGTTCAAACACTCTAAAATTTGATGATGTTGTTGGTGTTATCCTTAACGAGGAAATGCGACAGAAAAACGCAAGTGAGACATCAGGTAATGCATTGACCGTGGAGAATAGGGGAAGACAAAGGGAAAGAGGAAAGAGTCTAGGAAACCTTGGGAAGTCTAGGAAGGGCAGATCCAAATCCAAACTAGGAAAGATAGAGTGTTAGAATTGTGGGAAGAAAGGACATCTGAAGAAAGACTGCAGAGCTACAAAGAAACAAAGAGATGGACAACATGAGCAAAATCATGAAGCAAATGTAACAGGTGATGTGTCACAAGATGCTTTGATTATTTCTTTAGATAATATTATTGAATATTGGGTAGTAGATTCAGGGGCTTCATTTGATGCCACACCCCATAGGAAATATTTTCAAAATTATGTTCAAGGTGATTTTGGATAGGATTATTTAGGTGATGATGAACCATGTCAAATTGTTGGAATGGGTAAGGTACAAATAAAACAAAAGAATGGAAACCAAGGGTTACTAAAAAGAGGTGAGACATATACCAGAAATGAGAAGAAATCCAATTTCAAGAGGACAGTTGGCAAGTGAAGGATGTATATCCACATTTACAAATAAGTTGTGGAAGGTCACTAAAGGATCATTGGTAATGGAAAAAAGAGAGAAGGTAGGTACATTGTATTTATGTACTGGTAATGTCGACTCTTGAATCTATTTAGCTTCTACATGAGTGGATACAACACTGTGGCATCATAGGCTTGGACACATGAGTGAGAAGGGGATGTAGATACTTCACAAAAGGAATTTGTTTCCAGATGTTAAACAAGTTGATTTGGATTTTCGTGAGCACTGTAATTATGGAAAACAAAAAAGAGTCGTATTTCTCAAAGTCGAGAAGGAAAAGAAGAGTGAAAAGTTAGAGCTTGTGCATACAGATGTATTAGGACCAACTCAAGTATCTTCTCTTGGTGGATTTCATTATTATATTACTTTTATTGATGATGCAACTAGAAAAACTTGGGTTTATTGCATTCGACAAAAATATGATGTTTTTGATACTTGTAAGAAATGGAAAGCTTTGGTTGAGAATGAAATAGAAAAGAAGTTGAAGTGTCTAAGATTAGACGATGGAGGTGAATACTACAGTAAGGAGTTTGATAATTAATGTTCATACCATGGGATTCGTAGAGAGAAGACAATTCTAGGAACACCACAAGAAAATGGTGCATTATAAAGGATGAATGAGCCAATTATGGAACATGCAAGGAATATGAGATTGCATGTTGGGTTTCCCTTATAGTTTTGGGCAGACATTGTAGATAATATTGCTTACTTAATAAATAGAGGGCCTTCAAGCTCCTTGGACGGTGGCATTTCAGAGGAGGCATGGACAAGTAAAAAGGTAAACTACTCATTTATGAAGACTTTCGGTTGTGAAACATTTGTCCATATTGATAAAGAAAATAGAACAAAGCTTGAGGCAAAATCCAAGAAGTGTATCTTTATTGGATACAATGTTAATGATTTTGGTTATCACTTATGGGATTATGAAAATCATAAAATCATTAGGAGTAGAGATGTGGAATTCAATGAAAAGGTCATGTACAGAGATAAGTTGTAGGCAAAGAAACAGGAAAAGGAAAACACGTAATACACAGTGCTTGATGACATCAAAGAAAATGAAATTCCAAAGGTACCAGAAAATCAAAATGTATAGCAACAGGAGCAACAAGCACCTCAAACTTCCACAAGTGTTGTTAGAATATCTACCAAGTTAAGTAGACCCCGTGAACGATACTCTTCTTCATTGTATTATTTATTGTTGACTGACTCTGGTTAACCAGAAAGTTATGAAGAGGCAATGCAGGTAGACACTAAAAAGAAGTGGGAGCAAGGCATGAAAGAGGAAATGGATTCCTTGGTAATAACCAGACTTGGAATTTGGTTTAGTTCCCTGCAAAAAAAATAGTATTGCAGAATAAATGGGTTTATAGGTTGAAGGAAGAAGATGGAGGCAAAAAGCGATACAAGGCTAGACTTGTTGTAAAGGGGCTTGCACAAAACAAAGGTATAGATTTTGATGAAATATTTTCTCCTCTTGTTAAAATGACTTCAATTAGCACTATTTCAAGTCTTGTGGTAGTAGAAGATTTGCATCTTGAACAATTAGATGTAAAAACAACTTTTCTCCATGGGGATTTGGAGGAAGAGATTTATATGCAACAGCAACGGGGGTATGAGGTCAAAGGAAAGGAGAATTTGGTATGTAGGTTGAAGAAGAGCTTGTATGGCCTAAAGCAAGCTCCAAGGCAATTTGAATTTTGGTAGGTTTATGACAGAACAAGGTTATAATAGATGTCATTCTGATCACTGTGTTTATTTTAAGAGGCTAGAAAATGGAAGCTATATTATCTTGCTATTGTATGTAGATGACATGCTTGTTGCAAGGTCTAACATGCATGATATAAATGTGTTAAAATAAAAATTAGATAACTCATTTGCGATGAAGGATTTGGATGCTACAAAGAAAACCCTCGGTATGAGAATAACAAGAGACATGAAAAAATGAAAATTGACATTATCTCAGGGTGAGTACATAGAGAAGGTGTTGGAGAGGTTTATAATGCAAAATGCAAAACCAATTAGTACACCTTTGGCCAACCATTTCAATTTAACAAAGGAAATGTATCCCAAGACACATGCGCAGATAGAATACATGTCCAGGGCCCTTTATTCATCAACAATTAACAACTTGATGTATGTTATGGTGTACACAAGACCAAATATTGCACATAAAGTGGGAGTTGTGAGTAGGTATATGAGCAATCTAGGTAAAGAACATTGGGAGGCAATAAAGTGGATTCTCAAGTATTTGAGAGGCACTACTACTCATGCATTATGCTTTGGAGGTTCAAACATTGTTCTACAAAGATATGCTGATTCATATATGGCAAGTGATAAAGATAGTAGGAGAAGTACCACATGGTATGTTTTTACTGTAGGTGGAACACCAATAAGTTGGATTTCAAAACTGCAAAAGGTTGTTGCACTTTCAACAATGGAAGTAGATTATGTTGCTACTACAGAGACTAGTAAATAGATGATTTGGTTACAGAGGTTCATGGAGGAATTAGGAAAAAAAGCAGGAGAATAACAGGTTGTATTGTGACAACCAGAGTGCCATTCATCTTGCAAAGAACTCAACCTTTCATTCTAAGACTAAGTGTATACAACTCAGGTACCATTTCATACGATCCATTTTGGAAGATGGATAATTGAAGTTTGAAAAGATACATACTAGCCAAAATCCTCCAAACATGTTAACAAAGGTAGTAACAAGGGAGAAACTGAGTTCCTGCTCAGTTTTAGTTGGTCTTCAAGCATGAAGTTGAAGATGAGAAATTTGCCAGGTCCAAGGTGGATCATAGTCCAACAGGTACAACAACAGTGAAGTTGTTGTGATCAGTCTCCAAGTGGGAGATTGTTGATTGTGGAGCCTGATTATGTTCTTGATTCAGAGATCTTATTTCAACTGCGTTTGGACCCCAT
>JASDQU010205393.1:10336-28794 GCA_032191745.1 Picea mariana
CGTTTTTGCATAGATCCATGTTTTTACATGGATTTGTTTTGCGAGAAATGGAGTTCTGAGTGTGGGAGCTTGTAGAAATTTGTTGTGGACATGTTTGGCTACTTCTTGGAGTTATAATTTCGTAGAAAAAGAGGTGGTGTGCCTAAGAACGACAAGTTGTTCGAAATTCGTCTAAGAATCATGTGTTTTGGATGCTAAGAAAATTTTTGTTGCAGTTGTAGAATTCAGGAAGACCTAGCAAGTAGAATTACCTTCCAACTTATGCTAGAAGCCCTGGAGGGGAGTGGAAAGGCCTGAGGGACTGTGAACGGTGGAGGGTGATTCTATCCCTTGGGTTGTGCAGGTTGAGGGGAATTGTGTTGGTGGATTGGAATTAGCTAAGAGTTTAACTGTTGAAAGGGGGGGACATTAGCCAACTTTAGGGACCTCCGTCTATGTCGATCTTGTTGTTGAGAACTGGAACAACAAAGCTACGGTTGCAAGGATGATTTTAAGAATGGAAATTTATTTTAAAATATAGAAACCTTGGCGAATCTTACTTATCCTTCATATGCTAACTATAAATGTTTGGCGATATTTTTGTAAAAATATTTAAATTTCTAAGGAGTTTATATGGTTTTTATAAAATTTTGGCGATTTTTAAGGTAAAATAATTTTATCCTATAGAGTTTGGGCGAATCATTTTTAAAATAGTGAATCTCGTTTTTGGAAAAACCATGGAAAATTATCCCATGAGCGAAATTTAGCCCCTAAAATCATCCATATACGGTTGGGAGCAACGTTCGTCCTTTGCAACGGATTGCATACTTTTATAACATAAATGTTCTTATATGTTGTATTGATGTGTTAAATACTTATATATAATTGTTGTGCATTTTATTCTGAGTTATATTTGGTTAATGTTGCTTACTGTGAGAAGAAATATGAATTCATGTCTCTATTTTATGATTCTATTTTATGGTTAAATGTTGTTATAAGTATTTAATTATTGATATGCACAATAAGAGTATATATATATATATATATATATATATATATATATATGTGTGTGTGTGTGTTTTTAATTGAATATGGATAGGAATTTCATTATATCTTAATTTCCACATTTAAATTTAATATTAGGAATTTTAGTGAGTCCTTTTAGCAATGATGTGACTCGGGTGAAGGTTGAGTATGTTACAAAACGAGGATCCCTACAACATTGAACTTGCTATTCAAAAAGAATAAATATTTTATTTTATTAATTTAAAATAATAAATATTTTATTAAGACTAAAATAAAATAAAAATGTCAAATTACTATTTTTAACTTTTTCATCGTATTAAAATTTATTAATTAAAATTATTTTAAAATAAAAAAATATTTTTATCAATAAATATAATTATATGTTTTTTAATAGTTTTTTAATATATTTAAAAAACTTTATATTACCTTATTAATAAATTCAATCAAATGTTTTTTTCTGTTTATATATTTTGTAATATATTTAGCATCCCTTTACATGAGTGGAAGTTAGAATTTATAATTTTATTAAATTAATTTTTTTTAATATATTTAACATCCTTTATATTATCTTATTAATAAATTTAATAATATGTTTTTTTTTATATATTTTGTAATATATTTAGCATCCTTTTACATGAGTGGAAGTTAGAATTTATAATTTTATTAATGTAAAAAAATTACTATTGGGAAAGCAAAGCATTTTTTGTTATCTTATTAGTGGAAGTTAAAATTTAT
Source organism: Picea mariana (assembly GCA_032191745.1). Classification (NCBI taxonomy): domain Eukaryota; kingdom Viridiplantae; phylum Streptophyta; class Pinopsida; order Pinales; family Pinaceae; genus Picea; species Picea mariana. Next base: position 12,077 of record JASDQU010205393.1, read on the forward strand.
AATTTTATTAAATTACAAAATTTATTGACGGAAACCATTTTTGTTATTTTATCGGATATGTGTTATTGATTGTTTACTTGTCCATTTTCAATTATTATTTTAATTAATAAAAATATTGAAATAAACATATTTTTTAACTTAAACATTAAAGTAATAAAAAATAAAAAATAATGCAAACTTTTCAAAAAAAAAATCTTCCTTTAACACTACTACAAACTCCTAAAAAAACATTCAATTAAATATGAAAAAATTAACACAAAACTAAATCCTATTGTATACATGATGGAGGTCATAAGAGGAGCTCATACCCATTTTATGAGAATGATAAGTCTCATGCCATGTTAAATGATAATAGAAAATACCAAAACACATGGTCATTTTAAAGCTCAAAATATACACAATAAATTTTGAAGTTATTATATTAATTTAACAATTAAAAGATTGATTGTAAAATGAATATCATTGTCATTGTTTTTTTATAAAAAAAACTAAATTGATTTTTTTTTATTATTTAAATAAACAATATATAAAATTTAATTAAAAAAATTGAATAATTAATGTAATCTTTTATAATACAATTTGAAATTTTATAAAAAATACACTATTAAAAGTGGCTACTTAATTCAAAATAGAGATCTCAATTTAATGCAATTTACAAAAATATTATAAAAAAGTACACTAGTAAAATTCAATGTTTAATGTAAAATACAACCCATCATAATTTCATAAATACATAACAACAAAAATATATAAATATAAATATAAATAAATAATTTTTATTAAATTATTTATTTATATTATACATCAATTTCTGAAAAATCACAAAATAAATTTTTAAATTATGAAAATTATAAAGAAAAATATAATGTTAAAATTTTAATTGATAAATTTAATCTATTCAATTTAATTTTAATTTTTAATTATAACGAATGTGTTATTTAAGGGAACGTTTATCTAGGTCCTTCTTTGTATGTTCATATCCAATATGAAGTTGCCACATGTTCATCGAAATCGACCAATCCTTTATCTCCATGTTTTTGTTCCTTCAACGACTCTAGTGCTGAATAGGATGCAACGGTAGTCACAGCTCCTATACACATTGTGTCAACACTCAAAGTGGAACTTATTTGTCGATCAAGTCCGTGCTTGTGATTCCCATTAGAGCATGAGCATCGGGTTGGGTAGTGGTTGCAGAACTCGTTGATGCTGAAGCCATATGAGTTTCCACGATTGTCATGATATGCTAGACATTAGCCACTAGCTCCTAAATTTGGGCGATGACAACCAAATCAATGAATTCTAGATGTTGTGTGATATTTGAAATAAAAAAGGACATTGTTTTGGTTTGGTCATTTTATAATGAAGAGTAATGTTATATGTTGGTATTGTGCATTTTAGTGCCACTTCTGATGTTTCTTTGAGAACTGCCTCCAATTTTTTAAACCATATGTTAATATCTGAAGCCTTGTCTTTGTCCATGTTCAATGTTTATCTATGTTGTTGAATCTGCAAGATGATAGGCTCAATCGTCATTAACTTATCTTCTAAACTATCCATCTCTTTCTTGCAGTGACAGGCAATGTTGATGTGTTGAAATATCTAGTCTATTGCAATTTGCATGCCGACGCCAAAACATTGAGAGGAAAATCCAGGATCAAGCATGTTTTTTTCAATAAACTCGTCCCTTGTACAAAAAAGAGGAGTAATTTATGCAATTTTTCTCAAATCTACACTGTGATTATCAAGCAATATTAACACGCTATCTCCAAGAAAGATATGCATCCAAAATTGCCATACCCAGAGCAAGCCATTGCATATATTTATATGAAATGGATATATGATGGAGTTCTTGATGTTGGGTTATTTTCCATCTTTGCATTTGAAGTTTGGATTAGATTCAAATTTATCTCTCATTTCTTTATCATGTATTCTTTCACGTGAATATTCCCATGTTAGAAAGTAATAAATGTGCTTGTTTAACCATAGACAATATAACAATATTGTCACCCAAACATAGGTCGAAGCCACCCCCAAGCACCTTAACCTTGACAGAGAATGATTCCGAAAGAAAACCAATAGCCAACCAAGGCTAATGCATCAAGTAAGGATAACCAAGACTAATCAGAAATTCCAACCATAATGAATAGAAAGTCCGAGCCAAAACTAGGAATACAGATTGCAGTAGTTGTCGGTAGCTACCGACTACAGTTGCTCCCCGAACTTGCACACTTGCCCAGTTTCTGTAGTGCCCACTTCTTCACTGCTAAAATTTCAACCTGTCTGATACAAAATGAGGTCTGGCTACTTGTATTTATACTATTTTCCTTAGTTGTCTGGGCTGACTTCTCATTCTGGATGCCAAATACTTAATATTAATTATTTCCTTGAGTCAACTTGCCTTCGAGGGTTAATTTTAATACTTTAGGGTTTCTTCTTTCTTCCCAGAATATTCTTTTCTTGTCAGGTTTACATGTGGAGGTAAATACCTCCCGCAACTACCATAATATCAACACTCCCTCCTAGTTAGGGAGGTATTGAAGGCAATGGTCTTGAGCACAAGCATACCATTCAACTGGTAGCATCATCATAGTCGTATAGACTATCTCATGATTAGATCATGAGCACCATCAACACTATCATCTGATAGCATCAACTACATTATCTCTCGAAGCCATACTCTATCTGAGTAGTCAGGCATGATGTTTAATAAGTCACTCACTCCATTGAGTGATACAAGGATCATTCTTTTAATATGGACATATTTCCTAGAAGAATGACTATTCCAACAGATGTTAAAAGCTACTCCATGGACTATAGAAACGATTCCTATAGGAATGCCAATATAGGACTATTTTCTAATCAAGTTATAGAGATCCGTCTTAGCCTGTACGCCTTAGAAAAGATTGGTCTTGAACCAATTTCCTAATCGGGCCACAATCTGTGCCTTAGGAAAATACTAGTCCATGACATGTCAACAAACTATCAACCTGGACCATTCTCCACAGAGAGAATACTTGTCCACCAACAATATGTTATCTAGACCATTCTCTGCCTGGAGAATGTCTGTCCACAAGCACACTAACTATGCATCTAGCTGATAATCATTTTCAACACTACTGATAGTCTACATGGAAATCAGAACAATTTCATTCAATAGAACACAACGTGCCTATCCATAGTAGTACACAACTACAATTCAGTGGTACACTACCACACCAAGTAGCACACAACTACTTATTCAATGACACATAGTCACAGCCAGTGGAACACATCCACCACAGTAGCATACATCTACTATCCAGAGACATACAGTCTCCATAGCAATCATATCATCTGATATAAACATGCACAGAAAAAAAAAATTCATGATATAAACTGAGTCATCTGGGCCATTCTTCCACTCACATCTGTGAGATCTGGAAGGGTATCTGCTCTCAGAAAGTAAAACATCAACCATGAGTTATCTGGACTGTTCTTCTCAAGCATAGAAGAATAATTGTCATGATTTCTAAGCCTAGACCATTCACCTATTTGGGCCATTCCTCCTGCACTAAACAAAGTGCAACCTGGAGAGAATGAGTCTGCCCTAGGGAATGTATGTCCTTGATTGTTGAACCTGGACCATTCACCTAACTGGGCCATTCCTCCGGCACTAAAAAAAGTGAAATCTGAAGATAATGAGTCTGGCCTAAGGAATGAATGTCCAGACCATTTCCTAAGGAAATGATTGTCCTACACCAACCTCCAAAACAAACCATTCTTCGAAACTGCTCACAATTGTGAACTTCGAAAGAATGACTTCCCAGTGAGGTGGACCATTCTACTTGACCACTACTAAGAGTGAATGCCAAGAAGAAAGATTGTCCTAGACCATTCCCCCACACTGGCCACAAGGGAAATCATTGTCTGTGGTACATCAACAATTTATCGAACCATTTTGATTACGAAAATGACCGTCCGATCTAGACCATTTTCTGAACTGGAAAATGCCTATCCATCAGAAATCTCAAACCATTTTCCGAACTGGAAAGGAACTGCTCATCCTGGACCATTTTTCGAACTGAAAAATGATTGTCCATAAATCAATAACACATCAGTGCTCCCTAAATCAATAACACATTAGTGCTCCCTCCCAACTTGGGAGTCATCTCTTCCATTTTCAATAAGGAAGTCGTCTCCATGAGCTCCATCTTGTTTCTTGAGTACAAAAACTTTTTCATCTTGGACAAAGGCTTTACCAAACTATATACTATATTCTCATCCGTGGAGATATATTGGAGAACCATTTCTCCTTTCTGGACCTCATCATGGAGAATGTAATGCTTGATCTCAATGTACTTTGGTCTTTCTGGAACACTGGTTTTCTTTGGAGGCTTCATATAGCTATGATCATTATAGTATATCATAGTTGGATTCAAATTCTTTTGTTTCCAGCTAGCTCATAACATTGCGACAAGGCTCAAACTGGAACATATCCAAGTGGCACTTCTTCTGTCATCGTGATATTTTGTCATGGATTAGCAATCTATCATCCTGGACTTCTGAATAACCATTCCGATACAATATCTCTGTTATAGAAATTTTCACCATGCTTCTGTTGTTCATGAGAGGCTTTGTACCAAGTTGTTTGAATCCATACAAGATCTTCTTCCATCTGCACACAAGGGTCTCTTTTTGGTATACCTCAAAACCTTGAGGTTTCTCTACATACGCTTCTTTGTTCAATTACGCTGTTGAGGAGAACAGTCCTTACATTCATCTGATGTAAACTCCAACCCATGGATAATGCAGGAGATACAATGGCTTTGGTAGAGGTATGTCTGGTTACTGGAACAATCTATCATCATAGTCTTATACCTCCATCTGGGAGAACCTTTAGTTCTGGATCTCACAATACTTCCATTCATAAGTCTTCTGTACACTGTTCTTCATCACAACTTCCATTTCTTCTCCTTGATTGTTTTTAGTGAGTTCAGACCAAGTTGGTAGTCTTGTGATTCTCAATATAATGACTGGTTGTTCTAAATTTTCTTTCTCTCTTGAAACATTCATGTTCTTCCTCATGTTTCTCTTTAGCTCTTGGGCCCATGGAGTTTTCTATAGATTCCATGCTCTGAAGATTCCAACTTATTCCTTTCATCATAGGATCATGGATGTGGATGGACAACCATGGATACTTTAAGGCTTCTTTTCAAAGAAGACTTCTTCTAAATTCAAACTAAACATGTGTTGCTATTCATGGTTGCTACCATTGATGGGAACATGGATATATACTACATAATCCTCAATGGATCATATTGTTTAGGATTATATCCCTCCCAATCCTTGCTTCATGCATGAATGCATGCTCTTCTTTTGGAATTATATAATTGGTTCCCTCCATCTAAGAGAGTCCACGCTTTTGTCTGCATCTTTATTGCCTTCTGCAAAGTGTCACAAGTCTTTCTAATTTCCTCTTGAATGTTGACTTCTTTCTGTTTTTACTTCTTCCAATTTTCTTCAAGTGTGATTCTGATTTTGGCTTATCTTACAGTTGTTACTTATGTTAATACCTTCCAAATGAATTGTTACCAAGGGTTGTCAATGTACTTCATATTTTTATGTGTATTGCTTGAATTGTAGTCATCGTGATAATAATCCTTATCTTGTTATTCTTCCATAGGTATTGTTTCTCTTTGAACATCTTGTCTTCTAGAAAATAGATATGCAAGATATGTATAGAAACTATGTAAACATGGTATGTACAAGAAGTATGAAGAATATTATTACCTTGTCTTAGAAGAAGAAGTTTGTTTTGTCCTGCTTGGCCTTCTTTCAGGGTTCCCTTTCTTCAACAATTGATGCTTCGTGTGTTTCCTTCATTTTCTTTAACTCGGGACAATGATTCTTGTAGTGACCATATTTTCGACAATTGAAGCATTGTTTTTTTGACATATCTTTCTCTTGATTTGGTTTCTTCCTGGAGCCAAACTTCTTTTTATTCCTAAAATTCTTGAACCTTGTTGTGAAGGATTGATCAATGCATTTCTTTTGGGGTTTCTCTTTTGCACTAATCCTTGATTCTCCTTGTGCACATCAAGTCCAAAGTTCTTCAAATGTGGGATACTCCTTCCTTGTGTTCGTGCTTGCGGAAAATGCATCTCATGTCTTGGGAAGACCATTGACTACTACATTTACCAGTTCCTTTTCTGAAAATATTTCTTCAATATCTTGTAGTTGATCTCTTAACTGAGAAATTCTCACAAGGCATGATGTTATGCTTTCATCATCATTCATTTTCATGTCACGTAGCTCATTCTTCAGACTCATTACTTGTCTAATGTTTCTGACTCAGAAGAGGTTTGTTAAGGCATCATACATCTTCTTAGATGAGACAATATGGGAGATGTAGGGTATCAAGTGGTCTTTTATAGAGTCCACTATGATACTCATGGAATTTATGTCATTGTCTTTGAACTTCTCCATAACTACAACATTCTGAGGTTCCTTCTCTTTTCCTTCTTCGAGCAGTGGTTCCATGATCTTTCCTTTCACGATGTCCAACACTTTATTCTTGGCAAGGATGAGGTCAATCCTTGTCTTCCACACTCTGAAGTTAGAATCCCCTTCTAACTTGTTTTTCGACTTCATAGAGTAAGTCATAACTGCTTTGACTTGGTCAACCTTTGACTTTGACCAAAAACTCAAACTTGACATCTTGTCTTGCTGAAAATACCAAGAGGTGCGCTAGGCTAGGGAACATTGGGCTATCCAGAAATTAGGTCAATCTCTCCACTTAAGGTGCCTCAACAAGAGGTTTAGGGTTTCATTGTTGCAGCAAAACTGGCTACAACTACAACTACAACTACAACTAAGGAAATCCTCCCAGTCAATCTTCCAGTGGTTAGATTGTCTGAAGATTGTCAATCTTCCGGAAGCAAACCAATAGCCAATGAAGGCTAATGCATTAAGAAAGGATAACCAAGACTGATCATAAAGTCCAACCATAACCAATAGAAAGTCCAAGCCAAAACCAGGAATACATATTGCAGCAACTGTCGGCTACAGCTGCTCCCCAAACTTGCACACTTGCCCAGTTTCTGTAGTGTGCACTTCTTCACTGCTGAAATTTTGAGTCGTCTGATACAAAATGAGGTCTGGCTACTTGTATTTATATTCTTTTTTTGAGTTTTCTGGGCCGACTTCTCATTCTGGATGCTAAATACTTAATATTAATTATTTCCTTGAGCCGACTTGTATTCTAGGGTTGGGTTTAATACTTTAGTGTTTCTTCTTGCTTCCTAGAATATTCTATTCTTGTCAAGGTTACACGTGGAGGTAAATACCTCTCACAACTACCATAATATCAACAACCCCTCCCGTCTATTCCATCTTTACTGCAAAAGAGCAACAAAAACGTTTTTTTTCATGGTATTGTGCATCTCTTTAGAGTCCCTGTGGCATATTGTGTACGTTGAAAAATTCATGTGATATTGATTGAGAAGGGAATATCAAACTTACCAAATGTTAGGTATATGCTCATTCATGCCAATAAACTATAAACATATTGTAAGCAATCATGTCTCTAAAACTAGTACTCAATCGTGTCTCTAAAACAATGATGATGTGATGATTTGATTAGTGTAAGTTAGTAACATTAACTGTGGGCACTCAAATTAGGAAAATCAATTTTATTATTCGTAAACTAACTTGGAGTATGATATCCTCTCATAAAAATTATTTTGTGTGCCAAACATAACAAAACCCTAGCTCTACCATAGTTATTTAGAGAATTCAATCTCATTCAACAGGATATCAATACTTGTTAAAAAGAATCCTGAGAATATGTGGAATTTTAAATACTCAAATCCATAGGTTTGGTTCATTCGAAACAAAATGATGGGAAATGTATATATGATAATGAAGACTTGAAGTTGAATAGCTAAATGAATAGCCTTTGTAGTTTTCAAAATTCATCCATTATTGTAAGTATGGAACTCACCTTAACTATGTGTCAAGAGGATGTTAGTGTAAAATTTGTAATATGAATATTTTTTCAAATTTGTAATGTAGTATTTTCTTAACTTGGTTGAGAGAAAATTGAATAGCTAAATGGTTCGCCTTTATAGTTTTCAAAATTTATCCATTATTGTAAGTATGGAACTCACCTTAACTATGTGCCACGCAGATGCTAGTGTCAAATTTGTAATATAAATATTTTCTTAACTTGGTTGAGAGAAGAAGGGAGACTTTAAGTTGAATAGCTAAATAAGTTGCCTTTGTAGTTTTCAAAATTTATTCATTATTGTAAGTATGGCACTCACCTTAACTATATGCCAAGAGGATGTTAGTGCCAAATTTGTAAAATGAATATTTTCTTAACTTGGTTGAGAGAAACTTGAAGTTAAATAGCTAAATGAATCACCTTTGTAATTTTCAAAATTTATCCATTGTTGCAAGTATGGCACTCAGCTTAACTATGTGCCCAAAGGATGTTAGTGTCAAATTTGTAAAATAAATATTTTCTTAACTTGGTTTAGAGAAGAAGGAAATATTTTTGAGAAACTTGATGCCATTGGCATGGCTATTTTCCTCTGGATTGAAAAGGATTGTTAAAAATAAAAATAAATAACCTCTTAAAGATAGAGAGCTTTTTCTCAATTCAATGTTGTAGAGAGCTTATTCTAGAATTGATTTCCTTGTTGTACATTAAGGAATTTATCATTGAATATTGTTAGATGGCGAATGGATGATATAAGGGTTTCATGAGAAAATCTCTTAAGAAATTCCATAACAAATAGAATATTGTCTTGTTTGAAGTGGGCTTAGGCTTAGCTAATTCAAGGAGGACATGGTTTAGATTTGATTTTGGAATTTTTATGAAGAACTTAGATAAGAGGATAGGAGATTTTATTGTCTTAAATGTTATTTTAATACATGACAAGATATAAAATGAATATATGATCGAGTTCTTAATGTTGGGTTATTTTTCATCTTTGCATTTGACTTTTGGATTGGATTCAAAAATCATCTTTGATTATGTTAGTCCACTTGTCATAGTTGGCATACATGAAAGCAAAGATATTATAATGAAATACATGCAAATATTGTCAGAAATAGAGAAATACAACACTAAATGATTTCTATTAATGAAACAAATGTACAGAGACTTTAAAAATACAGAGTGAATGAACTCACTAGAATGGTGGAAGCTTATCTATGAGAAGAGATGTGACGGCTATGCTCATTCTCAAGAAGATGAGTATAATGAGGCTCTGAAGTCCTTTTTACAAGAAACATGAATGCCAAAACCCTAGACATAAAAAAACCTAACCCTAGGAGATGAAGCGCCAAAAGTCATGTGGGCCCCGTTGGGGTAAGCTAGTACATCAAGTTCTCGAGGTCGTAACTTTTGCATATGATCACCGTTTTAGGCATCTGATAGCCCATTGGAAAGGTATTTTCGAGAACTACACATTATGCCATCAAAATCTAATTTTGTCAATAGTTTAACTGTGGAAATCCTAAGAAAACATTGTTTAGGGCCTCAAAACGGCCCCAAAAGTACATAGAGATGTATTAACATGAAAAATGCGAAAATAAGCCAGTTGGAATAGGTGGGAGACCACCAATATCCACCTGGATGCTGTGTAGGGCTTCACGACAGCCCCAAAAGTGCAGAACCCATAATTACAAAGAGATGTCACCATTATAGAAAAATGTGTTGAATTGAAAATTGTCAAGATGAGCCAAGTGGAATTTGGAATAGGTGTGTGGCCACCAATATCCACCTGGATCAGATTAAGATTCAATATTTAGACAAAGTACAACAAGATTCATTATTTCTTCAACAATAAGAGATCATAATATAGTGGATAATGCTTCCTATTCGATGTCAAAGAAAGCTATGGAATTTCCTTACAGAGGAGACTTATTAAGGATTTGAGTCAATTGGATGTGAAAATAGATATTATTCATCAAGGTAAAGATAATCTTAAAATGCATATTTCACATTTTTATGATTCTACATGTTTTCATGCTCTTATAGTTTTAGATGATATGGACCATGTCGATTAAATGGATGGAGTTTTGGCAATTAGGGATATCCTTGGCTCCAATAGCTTGATTTTTGTTATGTGTCGAGACAAGCAAGTCCTCAAAAGAGAAAGAATATTAGAAACATCAATTTATTATATAACCGAACTCTATAAACCACATCCAAAAATGAACTTCATATTAAGAAGCGATCTATTTGAAAAGCCACCATCTTCGCTCGATCAACGTAGGAGCTTGAAGGAATTGTGGTGCCATGATTCCCTAAATTTGGAATGTTTATCCGGACCTTATGGAATGTTGAATCGGTTGACATAGTTGAACATATTGGACTGTGGGAAAGGCCATGTGAACCATAGTTTAGGCATTACCCTGACACCCATAATCAAATAAAGAAAAACGTATTGTTGAAACATGAAGTTGGACCTTAATGTTAAAATCTCATTTTTAAAGAGAAAAAAATATATATACAACACCACACTAAAACTTGAACCATAATTCTTATATAAATTTGACACAAAATGACCAAATACAATATGAATAATTTTGAAAAGTAACAATAAGGAAACCCCAAACAAGCCTCAACTCACACGAGTTTCTAATTTCAACCGTCGACTTGAAAGTGCATATCCAAACGAACAAGAAGGAAACCCCAAACATGCCTCAACTTACATGGGTTTCGAATTTCAGCCTCCGACTCGAAAACACATATCCAAATGTTTTAGTAGCTTGCATATCCAATTTTTTTGCCAACTTATATAACCCCTTTCCCATGCAAACTTATAGGTGTATTTAAGCTATGTATTCGGCTAGATGTATTTTTCAATCTTCTCGAACCAAATGAGCAATTGATCAAAATTTCCCAAAAAACTCAAGGGAAAAGTTCTATGGACAAATTTCCCATCATATAGGTGGAACTCCGATTTCCAACATAATTTCAACTGAATTTAAGATTAAATTTGATAAAAAAAACATACGATTTGAGTGTTGTTTATCCCACACCATTTAATCTCCATTATATTCTCCAATGTCATGTTGTCATGTAACTCAGTACACTGGGTCGCTCATACCTGTCCTGTAGGAGTCCATCTATTGCATTCTTCTTGATTGTTCGTGTTTCTTTCTTAACTTTACCTATTTTCTCAAAACTCATGAACAATTAATGGCCATTTGTCATTTGACACTTACATGCTACCCCTCTGATATCCAGTTAATGGCCATCTATCGTCTGAAACTTACATGCTACCCCTCTAATATCCAGTTAATGGCCATCTTTCCTCTTGTTTAGGAATTGCCTCCACCGACTTCTTTCAACAATCAAGTGTGTTTATACATGTCCTCTAGGAATCCACTTGTCCATATTTTTTTATTATTTGTGTTGCATTCTTTTTGTAGCTCATCAAAGGCCATCTACCCAAGAAAAGGGGGCTCAAGAGTTCTCGATCTCTATCAAATTTCATAATGATGGAAGTAAGTGGGTTATGAAATGCAGGATTTGGATCAAATGATTAACTAATTCACCAGGTATTGGGTGGTCCACACTCTCTGCTTACATATTTCGTCTTAATGTGTTTGGATGCAGTAGTGATTGCTTCCAAGATTTTATAGTCTTAATTGTGATATTGCATAAAAGAAACACCATCTTTGAAGTTGTGATTCACTAGAATAATGCTTTGTTTCTTCCTCCCTCCTACCCATTTGATGCATTTTCATTCAACACTTATCAATTGCTTAAATTGATCAAACTAAATTGTCACAAATGAAGCTTGCAATAAGTCTAATCGGTGTGGTCTTCTTCCCTTCATTGACCAAAATGACCACAATGGTGGCATGAAGGGTTATAGAAGGAAATCATTTCATCCTCGTGACAATTTGTTTCTTCTGTCGTTGTAGGTCCAAATATGTTGATTCATCCAATTTCACATAAAGGTTGTATAGGATTCATTGGATCATTAGATGTACTTGCAACTAAGAATAATGATTTAAATCATTAGTCCGAAACTTTGAACATAGAATATATATGGATACATCACTATAAATCTTCCCAAAAACAAAACCCACAGTCTTTAAAGAACATAATCACCCCTATTCACTGTGTTTCATTTCCATTGCTTAGGAGGTATGCTAGTTTTATTTTAGATTAATATCATAAACCAAATCTCTTAGGAGGTATGCTAGTTTTATTTTAGATTAATATCATAAACCAAATCTACTTTATGGAATCTATTTTTTTTAAATGAAAAATTAATTTATTTGTCAAATTTTTATTCTACATCATCTCATCTGAATAGCAGATCATTTTCTCAATAAACCTTGCTTGACTCTCACTATAACTCAGAAAAATAAACCTCATAAGCTAAGAGAAAGACGCATATTTTGAGATCTCGATCATACTTACTTGGCATTTTGTGAGTCGAGAGCGACCTGCACCACTGAATTTATGCAAAGAATTGTGAATAACATCAAAACCCTAACGTCAGTCATGTTTGTGGGAAGCTGCCACCAGAACTACCGTACCTAGAAAATTGATTCGATGAGACCCCAAAGGAGCATCTAATCCGAATTTATCTCGGATATTCCATCGGATCAATTGATGCCTATGCGAATATTCTGTAAGGTCGCTGACCTTCGGACCTCCTTGGGTCGACCGCTGTTGAGGTTTATGCCTTAAGAACCCCAATGTGTGGATTTACCGGTCGGAGAATCAATCGAACAGAAGGCTGTCGAAGGATTCTCCACTTCGAAGGCTTCCTCTGAATACAATGGGAGCACACGATTAAAAGGAATCTATTGCATGGTAAAGTAATCATGAAATGAATGCAATTATGTTGTTGATTTTGTGCAGTAAATGGATATTTCCATTGAAGCACCTTAAGGAGATTGGTACTTCTCAGGGATCTGGGGTTGTTTGGTTCCAGTTTTCTGGGTTTTATTGGGAATGGGAGGAATAGGCAAAATGCAACTGATAGAACTAAAAATTCTGGTTGGTTTCTTTCTAGGTTTTCTACATACCACGCCTTATATCCATCACCTGTAACTGTTTTGTACAAGCAGAATTAGCATTTGGATCTCGTTGCTGATGGTGTTGTATGAGAACACTGCATACCAAAGTATATAGGATAACCAGTTACAGATGACAAAAAGTCATGCTTAAACTTTTCAGATATTCAATATGCCACCGATGTTATGGATGATGACGATCGATATCAATTACTAGCTATTTGCAAATCTGGGGCTTGTAGAGTAAATATAAGTCTTCAAAAGTTTCCAGAGTCCTTCATATGTAACTGAAGCGCTCATGTGCCTCTCATCTCAAGGTATGTTTTGAGCATTGACCTTAAAAAAATGCTTTGCTCTTGCTACGGCAAGAAATAGTTATGATTTCAAGTTCACGTTAGGATGAGAAGTTTGACAGCGACATAGTCTTTTATGGAGTATCAGAGCGGCTTGCATTGCTGATAAGAAAAATAGTTTGAAAGAAAAGCCTCTGTTTGTTGTTTGAAATCTCACAAAGTTTGGTATAAGAAAACCTTAGTAACTGTGTAATGACTCATATTGAGTAATCCATGATAATTGGTATCTGTCTGTGTACCATGGTTTAATTCCATTTTTAACGTTTATCTCCATGTTTTCTGCATTGCGCAAATGTCTAATAAAGTTTTCATGGCAGAGAGACTGCAAGTCACTGTATAATCAGCTGTACCGCTAATCTAGCTTGTTATCATTTGAAACAAAATGATAAAATATCATAATAACCACATTAATGTTTTGGAAAGAAATAGGCATTTCTTTCTGCACATCGTTATCAGTATTACTTTCATCCTTTGCTGAAGATCTGTGTCATTCAAGAGACGGAACAGTCACTTCTGGGGTTGTTTTGGTTTTACTAACTAGAGTACAGAAATCTGGGAAGTATGCTGTTCATAAAGGTATGGCATCTGGTATTCATTAAATCATTCACCATCCTGTCAGTGCGCGAAAAAGTTTGAACAAATGACTTTAGATTCAGAGACTATAGTGAGCCATTTCGAATCACTGATAAAGTACTAACCCTAACTTGTTATTCATTACCATTGGCATTGTCTATGCTTAGGCTCAAACTACTATTCTAATGGTTTGTAATCTAAATCTATAACAGCCCTTTATAATCCCACCTGAAGATTTCAGTTCATGCTAATGAATGTTTAGAGATTTAAAATTTCAAATGGGAACATGGTTGCTCCGAAGGATGCAATTAAATCATGGCATGACTATGTAAATGGGATTGATCTATGAAATTCTCTAATGTTTGGTGGACATGTTAAAAGATGCACATCTTCTTATGGGCTAGATTGGTTCCAGCAAGCCCCTCCTTCCGGTATGAAACTTATAAGCTGGTTCATGGCTCAGACCGACCATCTCACCAATACCATGGTACAATTACATCAGTGTTTACATCTTCATTTTCACTATTATCTTCATCTTAAACCGTTTCCCTCACCTGATACTGTCATTAATGAGGCATGTTAATCTTATGCCGTTTCCCTCACCTGATACTGTCATTAATGAGGCATGTTACTCTTATGCAATAATGATAAGGAGGTAATATGCACCATGCAATAATGATAGGGAGGTAACATGCACCATGCAGTAAATCTATCATTGATAATATATCTTTTTTATTTTGTAAATTATATGATAAATAATGTGGTATCCAATTGACAAACAAATCATACATTATCAATGATTTACAAACAAACCATACATTAACAATGATTGACTTAATACATATTAATATAACTCTACTTTCTTTTTATAAGCATTTTCCACCCAAAACTTCATTGTATGTAATTTACAAATTTGTTTCATACCTGCCAAGCATGCAAATATTAGTGCACATTTGGGCACTGCCATTTCAATTGCATTTTTGCAGATTCACATAGCTGGTTTCTGTTTATGGGTTGTGTAAGTACCATTTATGTAGGTTAATGCTTAGCTTGTCTCTGTCTTACCTCATGCCCATAGGGTTCCAGTGAATGTAAATAAAAATATTTTAGAAGCCGGTGTCGTATTCTCACTCATTCCATTTGTCATGGGTTGTATCTCTTTGATTTCAAGAGCACCGAATGTGGAGGTTCCTCTAAAACCCTATAACTGGATTTTTCATGGTTTTCTTCTTAACCATGGTGAGGGTTTCAAGGCATCTTCCTTCTTGGTTGCGCATCTTTAAGGACATTTTAAGATGTTGACAGAGCTTTTATTTAACAGGCTAATAGAGCCTTTTTGTGACTAGGACTGTGTTAACTATCCTGGAGCAAATCATTGCTTGACCCTTTGCTTTAATGAACATTTCTAATGCACAAAACCACAAAACTTCATTACGAGAGCTCTCATAATGCTTTGTGATTTGCTATCATCAGAAGTCTACAAGGATGCCACTACTCTTGTTATGAGAGGTTTTAGGCTTTTCCGTGACGAGATTCAAATGTTGCCACTTCATGCAAGGGATCAAAGGTCTGTTGTTACTCAAGCATGTACTACCATGACCCCATGTCATGGAAACTTTTTCAGGAAAAATCTATTTTAACATCATATTTTTGTGTTGCATTATATTTTTCTATATTAATCCAAGTAATTTTGATTTAGAATAAAACAATATTATAAGCAACATAATTAACATTTACCTATAACTTTAAGTCATACTAACTATTAGTATTTGGTTCAAACCAATGCTTCAATGCATATATGCCAATAAGGCGGAAATCACACCTAAGGTATATTTTCCACCCAACCAATATAACATTTGAAATTAGGAGATGCTTTCTGAGTATGGTTTAAGATCAATGTAAATTTGGGATAACAACTCTAGAAGTAGTCAACACCGATAAACTCATTCTACCTAGTAATGTCTGACATCCAACTGAAAAGAGTGTTTATGAGGTGAAAAGGCCTCTGAATTTACAACATCCACGTACCTTTGATTATTATGGTGTATAAGAACACCCACTCTAGCTATTGATACAATAGAACCTCTAGTTGTAGGGCTCTTTTGCAAAGACTATACTATTCCACTCTAGCCCTTGGTATCTCAAATTTTGGACAAATGCCACTCTTGCCCCTGGTACATCCACTGATGCAGTCCCAAAGGTCCAAAATCAATTGTGAGCCTCAAACAACGAGCATTAGTGTAACATCCCGCTCTAGCGCACTGAGACCACTTATTCTTTGAGGACACTTGCTCGCAAGTGATCTCGACCCTTTTTATGTTAGACCTATGATATTTGATTATTATGTGATTGACAGACGATATGATGTGTTACTATTCATGTAGACGGGTGCTATTGACTCAATTTATTGAGTGTGCAGGTTTGTGACCTTGAGGATGCGGAGGCATCGGTAGACCCCTTTGGACTCCGGACTGAGTCAGGGAGTGTGCTTTTGGGTTGATTTGTTTGTTATGATGTTGATTTGATTTGATGATTTGATGACGACATTCTGACATGATTTTGGTGATGTAGGCTGACGATAGCTTGCCGACTTGACTCACATATGGAGTAAAGGGGCCACACACAATTGCAGAGAGGTTGAGGGAGAGGGGTGGACAACAGCCCTGCCACCGCCTGCTAGCACTCCCGCCGTGGCTTGATCTGTAGGTTAACGATTACCTAGTTCGAGAGGACCCACGATGCCGTGAGGGCCGACTGCGA
>JASDQU010205394.1:13292-24795 GCA_032191745.1 Picea mariana
ATGAAGAGGTAAAGAAGCAAGTCCAGGATTTGATGGACAAAGGGTTGATTAGAGAAAGCTTGAGTCCATGCACTGTACCAATAGTGTTAAGTTCGAGGAAGGATGGTGGATGGAGAATGTGTACAGACTCGAGGGCTATAAACAAAATCACCATCATGTATAGATTTCCTTTACCCAGGATGGATGACTTGATGGATTGTTTGAGTGGAGCAAAGTTTTTTTCAAAAATTGATTTAAAAACTAGATATCAACAGATTAGAATGAGGGAATGTGATGAATGGAAGACAACATTCAAGACGAATGAAGGGCTGTATGAATGGTTTGTCATGCCATTTGGCTTGATGAATGTGCCAAGTAATTTTATGAAATTGATGAATGAAGTCTTGAAAGATTTCATTGGAAAGTTAGTAATTGTGTATATTGATGATATACTGATCTTCAGTAAGACTGAGGAACATAATTTGAGACATATAACTTCAGTGATGAGGAGTTTGCAGTGAGAGAAGTTGCTGATAAATCTGAAGAAGTCATCTTTCATGAAGACATAACTCATTTATTTAGGTTTTGTGATCTCTTCGAATGAATTAAAGATGGATCCAGAGAAGGTAAAAGAAATCAAAGAATGGTCGTGGCCGAGGAATATATTTGAAGTTAGAAGCTTCCATGGACTAGCCAGTTTTTATAGGAAGTTCATCATAAATTTTAGTGGGATTGTTGGCACAAGGGGTTCAACGCTACAACAACGCACCAACAAAACCCTAACTACCGTCCCTTTCAACAACACCTACGAAGAAGATGAAGTCTCACCCGAGGTAGAGGAAGGGGTGG
The DNA here is from genome assembly GCA_032191745.1 of Picea mariana. Taxonomy (NCBI): domain Eukaryota; kingdom Viridiplantae; phylum Streptophyta; class Pinopsida; order Pinales; family Pinaceae; genus Picea; species Picea mariana. Next base: position 14,121 of record JASDQU010205394.1, read on the forward strand.
TTGCAGGACTCAAGTGTATGAAACCTTAGCTGGGACACAAATATGTGATTATAATACTTAATAGAGCATTTATTATCAATAGTTCATCAATATTCAACCAATAACTACTGCGTAGATAGAACAGAGCATCACATCATTCACACTAATCTAATGTAATTAAGCACTTAGCACAAACAAATGGATTAGATATAGCAGAATAAAGCACTAAGCACATTCATAGAAGTCAGATCTAACATTCATAGCACAAAGCATAAGCAAATCTATCTATCTATATCAAAGCACTTAGCTAGAGAGTCATAAACACATTAAGATAAGCATAAATCATAGCAACATAGTATTTACGTGGTTCACCCCCACCCTGGGGCTACATCCACCAACTCTTCTTCTTTATTGTCTTCCGTCAATCAGTTACAAGCACAGAGCCTCAAAACCCTTACTTTGCGCAGGACAGAAGATCTACGCAACTCACTAGATCCTTCTTTCTTTCGTTCCAGCACTAAGCCTTCCACAGTCTTGCTATAATGACTTGCACTTAACTTTGCAAGTTTCACACAGTATGTACAAAGCCTTACAAGTCCTGATCACAAAGATCCAAATATTGGCACTTAGCCTACTTGCCTACTAAAATCACATAGATGCACGACTACTTCTATATAGCCTAAGCACCTATTTGTATATTACAAAATAGGCCTAAACATGGGTAAACCCATGGGCTGACATCCCATTCTCGTTACATATTCCCACATCCCAAAAAGGACCCAAAAAGGGGTTGAGATCCTGCAATCTCTGCTTCTTCTTGCGCTCCTCCTTCGACAGACTGTCGAAGTCCAAAATAGGTCAACATGAACAAGAATCTCCCAAATCTTGGTCAAGGGCCAACAAGCCCCCAACACTCACCTGTGACTCATCCTGAGTCACTGTAGTCTCACTAGTTTTGCCTCAAATGCCTCGAGCTTGGCTTGAGCTGCTTTGACCTACTACTGTGCTACGACCTCTTGCTCATTGAACTCCTGGATTACTACATCATTCACTGGCCCTTCTAGGCGTTGTTATTCTACATTAACAACCTATTCTAACTCTTCTCCTTGGCTCTTGACCTCTATGAACAACTGATATGCCTTATCTTTCACATGTTGGAGTCCTTGAGTTACTTCCATAACTTTGCTTTGAATCGTATGGATCTACTGTTGGACGGTTCGCTACTCTTGAGACCACTTCATTCTTTCTACAGCTGGCAGGGCCTTCAGCTGCGCCTATAGTATCTCTGCATGGTGCTTTGCGTCCTGGATACACAACTCTAGTTCCTACAATTCTGGGTTCTCAGAGAGATTCTCATATGTTTGGGAACTGTGGTTACTCAATTCCTTGCACTCCCTGGAAAGAGCCTTCAGTCTCTCAATTTTTCTCCTGGCGGTTGCTTCCCTTTGATCTCTTACATCTTGAGGGGTCTCGGGTACTGCGCGTAGCTACAAATATGCTATGTGTTGTTGTAGCTACTGGATCACTTGTTCAAGTTGTACTATTTGTTGTGGAATTCTCTCTTCGGCCTTTACTTCTATGACTGTCACAGAGAGAAGCACTATGTTGACCATTTCTTTTACTTCAAGTTTCTTCGTGAGAAACTGTTCCTTTTCTTTTTGCAGTTGGGATTTTTCTTCGTCAAAATTTTCCTGGAGATCAAGCTTCTCCCATTCTGTAGTACTGCGTTTCTCTACAAGGACTTCACGTACTTGTGTCAAAGCCTGGGTGGCTTGTGTTGTTTCTTCCTATGATCGTCGAAGGCAAGCTTCGACTGTCTCAACGATTCAGTGGAGTTTAGCTGGATCATCTCCCAGTTCCGGTGTTCCTGTTGACAGAGGCGAAGTGGGGACTGAGTGGTTGGACTGTAGTGCTTGTTGCACTCCTTGGAGCTCAATCTCAATTCTATTGTACATCGATTCCTTCTTAGCCTCTTTTTTTTCTACTATCTCCAGCACACCATCATTCATGGCTGCTATAATGAAATCGAAGTCATATGAGGTGAGGATAGTCTGAATTTTTGTCATAGAAGATTTCGATTTATTCCGGGAGGAAGGCTTCGGGGGGGAAACCTTCCTTTTCGTTAAAGGGTCCTCCTCATCTCTAGGTAGTGTAGCCTCGCCTTTCTTCTATTCAACTTCTGTGCCATCTATCTCTCCGCCATCACCTCCTTGCTCTGGTGAGATGGAAGCAGTCTTCGCAGATGAACTGTCTAAATCTTGAACCTCTTCAGTTTTCTTCATCCTGCTAGGTACGAGTGTATCCTGTGCAGTTTCTAGACTGTCTATATCAGATATCTCCATAGGGTCTACTGTAATGAGGAGGTCCGCTGACCAGTCCTTGGTGATCTCCTCCAAGTCCTCCTTCATTAGCTTGTAGTAGGACTGAAGTTGATGCTTGTACTCATCAGCGTGCGTGATGATATAAATGAAATGGCAGTCCACGCTGAACTTCATCAAAGACTGGAACCTGTGTAAATTATTCGACATCATGCGAGGCTCAAATTGTATAGATACCTTCAACTAGTTGTAGTATGCGTGAAATATAGCATTGGAATGCCATTGTTTATTCATGTCGCTTGAATACCACAGTGTGTTGAACTTCGTAGCCAATGGTTCAAAGGGCTCGATGTCCGGGAAGGTCACACCTTCTGGCGTCTCCCAGGCAATGAAAGAGATTAGGATCAATAGCCAGCTGAAGTGGAATTTGTACCCTTGATCTTGTGCTTCTTTGCATTCAATTTCTAATTGGTTTACAAGGTACTTCTCCCAATTCATTTGTAGGCTCTCCGCGCACTTCCCTGCGAGGTCGACTACAAAACCAGTCACTTGGGTGGGTTTGCTTTTGCGTACTAACTTCCTTGCAATCATTTGATAGGTGAGGCACACTGTGCCACTCTAGATATAAGCTAACTTGTAGCCTCGCGTTCCTTTCTCAACATCGCCATAAGTGTCTTTGATCCTTTGTGTGAGAGTGCGGTCCATGGATTTTCCAGGATATAAATCCTGTGGGTTGGGTCCTTGCATACTAAGCCCGGTGATCCGATTTATCAACATTGAATCCACTGTTATGTGACGGTTTAACCATATATAACCTCCATGGTAGCAAGATAGTAGCAATTTGACACATGCATTCACCTCCTGGTGTCGTCCGAAATGCATAATCTTCATAACGTTCAGTAGGGTGGACTGCACGAGGTTGTGGGTCCATGACTAAGGGACGATCTTCAAATTATTTCCTTTAGTTTTATTCAAATACTTATGTGGGGCTAACATGTTGTAGACTTTGCGATCTCCCAGTTTGAAGTCACTAAACTTCAATGCTGTGATCTTATCTTGGTCTACTTGTACTGCGCGTATCCCCTTCGGTAGGTACGTAGTGACCAAGGCATACTCGAAATCTCTAGGTACACTTTCGCGGTTTACAAAACCGCTCAAAGGTGGTATATAGGTGGGTAATATGCTCAGAATCAACTTAGAATTCGCGATATCATCCCTGTGCTTAGTTCGCGTCTCATTGGATGATCGGGATGGTCTGGATCGAGTAGTGGATGGAGAAGCTATCATTCCTCTCGTGGATGATGCTTGTATACTTGTAGACATCGACATGACTCTTTCAATCATCAGGTCAATCAAAAATTCCTCAAAAACTCTTTCTGCAGCGCTCAACTCATCTGACATACATGCTCGGGGTTAACAATCTCAGGTGTGAGGGGGTAGCTTAGAAACAGTAACAAGAGAGAGAGTATAAGCACGATGATCACGGTATAAACTCAACATAGTTTGCGGGCTCAATTTCTCAATTAGCAAAAGTGTTCTCGGTGCGTGGCGTGGTGGGATAAATAGGTAACTCGACAACGGGTCACTTGCAATGGGTATGAGTTCTTCATTAACTTGGTTCTATCTGTTATGGCGTGGTCTCAATGATTGGATGGTGAGATGGCTGGCCATAAATGTATTTCTATCCATTCGGAGCATTGATCTAACAATTATAATGTTCCCCAATGGATATATTGCTTCGTCATGGTGAAGTGCCATGTGTTGCTGTTATGATATCCCGACGAAGCTCCAATTTTTCAAATTTTCCTTCTGTGAGGTTTCCTCTGGAACTTTCTGTAACTTTTCAATCTTAGCCCTATTCTTACTTATCTTTCTAGCCTTCTTTCTAGTGAGCTTCGTCTCAGTATGCCTTTTTCCATTTTGATTCTTATCTTCTCTTAACATAGTTACTTCACATTGTTGAAATTCTTTCCTAAGATTCAAGGGTAATACTTCTTCTTTGTCTAGGATAAGTACTTCAGTCTTCTGTGAGTCCTCTAATGTTCTTGCATCTTTGACATCTGGGCTTCTTCTATTAAATAACTTCAATTTGTTCTCATGTTATGCAATCAAGTGTGCGATCCTTCTGGTCATGAAATGTTTTAACTCTTGTTTCTTCTGTTCCAAAACTTCTTCTTCCTCCTTTCGTCTGGTTTGATCTCTATCAATCCAAGGTTTTCCTAGTAACATGGTAAACAAGGCATTGTCTTCAATAAATTTAATAATCTCAAAATCTTCTTTTGTCGAAGTTCCATTAACGTTCATAGGTATGCGAGAGAGCTTCCCACATAGGTTTATCATCTTTCCTTTGAATAGTACTATTCCTCCTAATGAAGGGATCATAGTTGGCTTCCCTATGGCTTCCCAAGTTCTTTCTGTCATGATATTCACCTGTGTTTCTTCATCCAGAACACAGTCAATGTAGAAGTCTCCTATTCTTACTTCAATGCATTCTTTTTCCTTGAAGATATTTGATAGTCTGACATGTCAATGGTCATTCAGGGTTTCGTTTATTTGCAACAATACTTTATCTGATTCTTCCTGGGATTCTGCCATTTTTGGATCTGCCTTAGGGTTTTCTTTATTTAGATTCATTTCTTCCAGCTTAACAATCATTCTAGGGCAATCCAACACTTCATGGTCCATAGATTTACAACAAAGACAACTAGGCCTTTTCCCAGGGAATTCCTTAGCAATATGTCACGGTCTTCTACAACTATAATAGAGGGTTAATCCTCTCTTTCCTTTAAATGATCCCCACCTTTTCCGGTACTGTGCACTAGGATCATGGTAGATAAATTGCAAAAAATTATTTCTAGGATCCTGCATCCATTTGTTAGTCCAAACATTCTTTCTATGCATAGGTATAACATATCTTTCACTATTCTTATCATATCTACTCATATCAAGCCTTCTTTTATCTATTATTGCCCTAGTTTTCAAGCTAGGATAGAAACTATCAAACATACCTAGATCCATAGTTTAAAAACAAAAATTTCCACTTATCTTACTTCTATAGAGAACAAAGCTTTCAGATCTAAAACTTTTCACTATTCTTATCTTTATCAGAGCACAGAGCTTGCATATCTTACCTCTTTTAATCATAAATTCTCACTTTTACCTTTCTTAGAGCACAAAATATTTCAGATCTTGCTTCTCTCCTTCATATCCAACTTCTTTTCTTCAGATCAGGCTTCTTTATTTTAGCACAGAGATTTATAAATCAAGTAGAATACTGCGCGACAGATCTATGCATAGAGCTTTCATAACTTCTAGATGAATCTTTTCACAGAGATTCTTCTTTCTCAGTTCCCAACAATCACATCTTCAGGTCGTGACAACGAAAAAATTTGTTGGCACAGGGGTAGACCCAGGGTTCAACACTACAACAACACACAACAAAACCCTAACTACTGGCCTTTTTGGCAACACCTGCAAAGTAGATGAAGTCTCACCCGAGGTAGAGGTAGGGGTGGTTGCAGAACTCAAGTTTCTGCAACCTTAGCTGGGACACAGATATGTGATTATAATACTTAACAAAGAACTTAGCATCAATAGTTCATCAATATCCAACCAATAACTACTGTGCGGATAGAACAGAGCATTGCATCATTCACATTGATCTAATGTAATTAAGCACTTAGCACAAATGGATGGATCAGATCTAGCAGAAGCAAGCACTAAGCACATTCATAGAAGTCAGATCTAACATTCATAGAACAAAGCATAAGCAGATCTATCTATCTATATCAAAGAACTTAGCTAGAGAGTCATAAACACATTAAGATAAGCATAAATCATAGAAACACAATATTTATGTGGTTCACCCCCACCTCGAGGCTGCGTCACCAAATCTTATTCTTTATTGTATTCAATCAATCGTTTACAAGCACAGAGCCTCAAAACCCTTACTCCGCACAGGACAGAAGATCTGTGCAGCTCGCTAGATCCTTCTTCCTTGCGTTCCAACACTAATCCTTCCACAGTCTTGCTACAATGACTTGCACTTAACTCTGAAATTTTCACACAGTGTGCACAAAGCCTTACAAGTCTTGATCACACAGATCCAAATCTTGGCACTTAGCCTACTTGCCTACTAACATCACATAGATGCACGACTACTTCTATCTAGCCTAAGCACCTATTTATACATTACAAAATAGTCCTAAACATGGGTAAACCCATGGGTCGACATCCCATTCCCATTACATATTCCCACATCCCAAAAAGGACCAAAAAAGGGGTCGAGATCTTGCAATCTCTGCTTCTTCTTGCGCTCCTCCTTCGATAGGCTGTTGAAGTCCAAATAGGTCAACATGACCAATAATCTCCCAAAGCTTGGTCAAGGGCCAACAGGGATCTGTGCGTTGATGATGGACACAGTCAAGAAAAGACATAAATATTTTCATTGGACAAAGGAGGCAGAGAAAAGTTCCAAATTGTTAAAAGAGAAGATAATTGAACAACCATTTCTGGTTCTTCCATATTTTAGTAAGACATTTCAAGTGAGATGTGATGCAAGTGGATTTGAGATTGGAGTAGTATTAAGTCAAGACAATATACCAGTTGCATAATTCAGTGAGAAACTAAATGAGGCCAAGAAGAATTACTCTACGTATGATAAATAATTTTATGCAGTCATACGAGCATTGAAGAAATGGAGGCACTACCTGGTTCCAAAAGAGTTCATTTTGTATAGTGACAACCAAGCCTTACAGTTTATAACTAGATAGGAGAAACTGAACCAGAAACATGAAAAATGGGTTGAGTTTATGCAGAACTTTACTTTTGTTATAAATCACATTTTTGGAAATGATAATAAGGTTGTTGATGCATTGAGCAAGAAATGTTTGATTTTGCAGGAGTTTCAAGTGAAGACCTTAGGTTTTGAAAGACTTAAGGAAATGTACAGAGATGATTCAAATTTTAAAGATGCTTATGAAGCATGTGAGAATCCTGTTTTAAGAGATAGAAGCCAATGTATTGAATATTTAATTCAGGATGGACTGCTATTCAAAGGAAATTAGTTGTGTATCCTGAAGAGTTCTATGAGAGAAAATGTTTTGAAGGAAAAACCTAGTGGGGGATTGGCTGGACATTTCGGCCATGATAAAACATTTGCGCAACTGAACAATTTGTATTATTAGCCAGGAATGAGGAAAGATGTCAGAAAATTTGTCAACAAATGTAGAATCTTCCAACATGAAAAGGGGAAAAGACAGAATACTGGGTTGTATCAACCATTTCCAATACTAGAGAGGTCGTGGGATGTGATAAGCATGGATTTTGTGTTAGTACTGCCAAGGACACAGAGAGCTTGTGATTCCATATTTGTGGTAGTCGATAGATTTTCCAAAATGGTACATTTCATTCCATGTCAGAAAACCAATGATGCAACACTGATGCAGGAGCATTGTATAAAGAAAAAGCACGTGCCTAGCCAAAGGGGACAGCTGGACGCGCAGATGCAATTAAATACATTTTTGTGAAAACGTTGTGAATTTCAAAATCTTAAACATTAATGTAATGGGTAGGAGGAAAGTGCAGTCACATTTATATCTTGAAGATCCGAATTGATTTTGGAGCGTATGTTCCTATCCACCGGATGTAAAAGAAATTTATTTGTGTTTAATGCAAGTAGGTAGATTTAAATGATAGATTAGACAGTTTTAGGAGCTTAGGAGGGAAAACAGATGATAGACACCCTCAACCATTGTATCATTGTAACATAATTCATAATTCATAAGTTGTAGAGCTACACAAAGGAGAACAAACAATTTTATGCATTCTAGCTATTGTTATTTACCATGTACAGGAGCACTGGAATTAATGGAAGAAAGATTTGATTACAAATCTATGTGTTTGTTATGGTTGTTGGAACCACCTGTTAAATGGTATGTCACACGCTTGTTTGCATTCTTTGTATGAATTTTATTTCAATGCTATGTGTGTGTGCAGGCTCTATAATTCTATATTGAACGTTTGAATTCTGGACAAAGGGGAGAATGAGTTTCAGTTGTTTCTCTTTTTGAGAACTCCTACAAAGAGTGCAGTGTAGGGTCCACAAGGAGTGCATCAACCAGGCTCTAAAATTCATCTCAGAACTCTTAGAGGAGATTCAAATTGTCTTTACAGGCAGAAGTGCTAGCAAGGCACAGAGCTGTGTAAGGTGTGCACAGGCTTAGTGAAGAAGGTTGAAGGACTGTTGCTGCAAAGAGTGCACAGAGTCAGAAGGTCCAAATAACCAGAGGTTATTTGAAATTTTCCGCAAGGACTGCACGCAGATACCCTTTTGGAAGCCTTGGATTCGAAAACAAAATCTCAGAAGGGATAGAACCTTTGAAGTGTTCAAAGGGAGATGGAGGTCGAAATCATCTTGTGGAAGTTAAGTTGAGGAGGGAGGATGCCACGTCATTTGGTAAGAAGTCCTCGTGGAGTTGAAAATGGACGGTGGAATCGCTTCAAGGAGAAGTGTCGAAGTTTTGTGGATCGTTGGATCTGATAGACCAACAGAGGGATTAAGACTGAGTGTGTTTCGACACCCATAAGCTCAGGAGGAGTGGTGACCGTTAGATCCATATCAACGAAGACCGTTGATCTCATATGTGAATTTGCGTATCGGAGTTCAGGGAATGGAGTGACCAATGGTTTGGGTCGAGTGTTGTGGATTTCCGATTGGCAAAATCCTGATACAATGAGGTCCGTTGGATTGAGGGAGGCACATAGTCATCGATCTCGTCGAAGGAACGATTTTGGTGTCAGGGATTTGTAGAGGGAGAGGAACGGTTGTTCGTTGTTCTCTCAAGTTGAGAAAGCCAAAGACTCATGCGAATAGGTGGCAAGGACCCCCTCTGTAAGTAGAGTAAATAGAGGTGACACGTGGCATGTACCCGTCACTTTGGGTGGAGTCAACCTTCGTTGACATATTACATTTCAGGGATTCACAAGGGAAGAGCACAAGAGTTTGGCACTCCAACTCGCGAAGTCACGAGTTGTGAAAGGTTCTTTCGTTAAGGCTGGGCTATGGTCATATTGGAAAAGGGGTTGAAGAGGGGGATTACACCTTAAGCCCATTCACAATTTTGTGTTTTGGCTATTGCCAAGGGCTGTGGAATTGTATTTGAAGTGCCCAACTCACGAGACCTGAAATCCTTTGCGGGCTTAAACAAGGAGTTCAGTTAACCCTTGTTGTGGTTTAGAGAAGATCCTGCATGGATCTCGACCTGAGGGAAGGAGGTCTTCACCAGTTGTGGTATTAGATCCCAGAACAAATTCTTTGCTTTCTATAGCAGACAGAAAAGAGGAATTTTACAGCCATGCCACACAGAAGAAGAGAAATGCCCATGCCTGATCCAACAGTGGAAAGAGAAATGCGTGAATTACGTGCTAGACTTGATGCTATGGAGACAACACATAGGAGAATAGTTGACACTCGGGATATCAACAAAGATGAAAGCGAAAATGAAGCTGAAAACGAAGGAGAAGAAGTTGCAGTTGAAGATGCTGCAGAAGAACGCTTATTTAGGGTTGTTGCAAGGATAGGTGCTAGGGTAAAAATGGACATTCCAATGTACAAAGGCAACCTAGATGTTGAAGATCTTCTAGATTAGTTTAGAGCTCTAGACAAACACTTCGACTACGAGGATGTCGAAGAAGACAAGAAAGTTAAACATGCCATTACCAGACTTAAAGGGCATGCAACACTGTGGTGGGATGAACTGCAGGTTGATAGACGTTGCAAGGGCAAGCAAAAAATCAAGAGCTGGGATAGAATGGTTGCAAAAATTAAGTCCAAATTCATACCCAGGGATTATCAAATAAATCTGTTTCAAAGGATGCAGAATTTGAGACAGAAGTTGATGTCAGTGAAATAATACACTGAAGAGTTCTACAGGATAAAAATCAGAGCAAGTCATCGGGAAAGTGATGATGAGAAAGTTTCCAGGTATATGAATGGTCTACGATATGGCATTCAGGACGAGATGAGCATGATGACCATCCAAACCGTAGAATATGCTTATCACATGGCTCTAAAAGCTAAAGAAAAGATGAGCCGAAAGAAAGGTCAAAGAGGCCGAGGCAGAAGTCAAAGAAGAGGTAAGACAATTGCCCAGGACAGAACTCAAAATCCTAAAGAAGAGGGGAAGAAACCTCAAACTCATTCTGAGAGAGGAGGAAGCTCATAGGGGAGGCATTATGCTGATAGAAATACTTTTCCTTGAGCCATAGGAAGAGGAAGAGGCAGAGGAGGTGAAGTGAAATGCTTTGTTTGTGGAAAAATTAGACATAAATCCTATGAGTGTCCAGATAGGAAGAAATATGGTGGTGAAAATCACATT
>JASDQU010205395.1:0-10791 GCA_032191745.1 Picea mariana
AAGGGAGAAAGGAGAAGGTTCAAACCACAATTATCCATATATCTTCTCCTTTGATGGAATTTTATCATCCCTATATAAAACTCAATTCCATGTAGCATGGAAAAAGTTTGAACGGCATCCCTCAATGGAACATGTAATATTTAATATATTCCAATGATACGTAGACTTGATAACATTAAAAGCATCACATGGAAGGGTTAGTCAACACTTATAGTGAGAAGTCTCTACTGACACTTCATAGGAGTTGTGTCACTAAATAAGGGTTAGCTAACCTTTCCCCATAGAAGGGAGAAAGGTAGGTAGACCCTTCTTTAGAGAACGATTGACCACTAGAATCTAAATTTTTTTAATGTCAAAAACAAATTACCCTAAACCAAAACAAAGATAAATCATTAAAAATGCACTGCAAATGGTAAAGTTATGACCTTTCCAAAATCAACATCCAACCCATGTAGTAATGAGAAGGGTTCATAGACCCTTCCATTCTAGTAAGGAGGGTCAGTCAACACTTCTTGGGAGTCAAATATCATGTGATTGGAGAAGGGTTGAGAAACATTTTTCCATAAAAGGGAGAAAGGTTAGTCAAACCTTCTTTGGAGTTCATGGAGAAACCAACCTTTCTTCAAATATTGGTCTTATGAAACTTCTATGGAGAAGGGTTAGTCAACCCTTCTATGGAGAAGGGTTTGTTGACACTTCTCTAAAGAAATGTTAGCTAAGCCTTCTGACTGGAAATTAAATTTACAAAAGATAATGACTCTACTATATGGAGCATACAAAATTATCCCAAAACAAAAAATAAATCATAAAAAATAGACTATGATGGAAAAGTTACAACCTTTATAAAATCATCGTTTGACACCTATAGTGAAAAGGGTTAACCAACACTTCTTAGGAATATAATGTTATCACTAGTGAAGGGTTAGATGGCCCTTCCCCATGGAAGGGAGGAGGGTCATTTGAACCTTCTCCGTAGAGGGTCAACTAACCCTTCTCTCAAGAATGGTATTCTAAAACTTATATGGAGAATAGTTGGTAGACAAATCTCACAAGAAAGGTCAGATGAACCTTCTCACTATAAACTAAATTTATAGTAGTTAACCACTCATGTATGTAGAGCATGAAATATTACACACAAAAAAATCATAAAAAAAAGAACTACAAAAAGTTTATCACCTTTCAAAAATCATCATAGAGTCGACCCTTCTCCAAATACTTAATAAGAGTCAATAGATTCATGGGGATGACTTGCATGAATAAAGGAACAAAGAAGCGGTAGAATAAAAAAATGAAAGAAAATCTAAAGCCGCTTCCGATAAGGACCACTTGGAAATCAACATATCTAGGAAGGATATACATGAAAATGATTTGGCCTAGTAGATAAAGGAACAAGTCAGAGAAAAGACACTTCAACTAAAGAAAAGGTACTAATTTCCTTGAAAACAAAAGTCCAAAATAAAGATGTATTGTTTTTTTATTTTTTATGTGGTAATTTTGTAAAAAACTAATCTAATTACTTTGGAAAAATAAAACTCATGCTAAAATCCAAAAATATCTAAACCAACCCCTAGTTGTCTAGAGTTGGGAACAAAATAGATTTCTAAAGATCCAATGAAAACCCAAACAACCCTCTTTGCACTTCCTAATACAAGTAGTGTCATGATATTTTAAATATATAAAAATTAACCATTTTAAATATATAAAAAATTACAATAAACTATAAAAAAATTATATACTATACACATGAAGACCTTCAAATATTTTAAGCGACTAATGTTTCCATTTTGTAACAATAAAATTATGTAACATGAAGACGTGATATTATTACATAGTTGCACTTATAATTTTAATTCAAATAAAACCTCTTAACAATAATAACAATGAGCCATATCACAACTATATATTGTGCATATGGAGAACTGGAAACATTTCAATTGAACAATATTTTCACTTTTTAATTATAAAACTAATAAAAGTATGTATGGTGAATTTACATTGTTTTATTGTTTTTGTGAAAATTAGAATATTTATTCATTATGTTGTTTAAATTTTCCGGAAGTAAATTGTGTGTGAGTTTATGAAACATCCAACATTTCAAGTGGACATTTCATCCATAATTGAGGACAAAAAGTTAAAATGATAATGAAAAGAGTGATGGTAAAAGGGTTTAAAACGAAGACGAGTACTGGTAATTGTTGGAAAATAATATTAAAATTAAGAGAAATCCATTTATGAGAAGAATTATACCAACATGGTGAAAATATTGTTGTCATTTATGTCAAATAAAAGGGGATCCTGCATATGTCCAAGATAAATATTACAATCCTACAGATGTCCAAGAAGAAGATTCCAAGATGGAGATTGTTGAAAGTATTACTTTTGGATTTTTGATGGTCAATTTGGATACCATATCTTTGAAGTAGAATTTATATGGTCGGAAATATCATTCTGATACCTTTCCAAGAGTATATGGAATTCCCTCTAATTCCCTAGGAATGAGGAGATATGATTTTTTTCATTCGATAACCTAGCCAAAAAATTGAGGTCAACTCAGCCAGTCTTTACAGGTCGATCCAGAAAGTAGGGACAAAATCACTATAAATACGTGACATATGTATGCATTTTTAGAGAAAACAAGCAAGAGATTAATTATATAAGTAATCTGAGGTGCGTTAAATGTGTTGGGGTGTCTTTCTGAGATATAAAGGTGTGCAAGAGAAGTCTAAGGGATTTTCTTAAGGTATTTCTTGCTCTCAAGGTGTGCTATGAAGGATTGAAGGTTTGTGATGTTGTTTTGTGCATTGTTTTGAGGTTGTGATGTTGTCATCAATGGATTTTTCCATCAATGGATTTTTTGGTTAGTGGATGTTGTCACCAGTGAATGTTGTTGTTAATGGATGTTGTCATTAGTGGATGTTGTTTTCCATGGATGTTTGCATCATCGATTATATTTTGGGAATGATGTTATGAGGCTTGATAGGATTTGAAGTATTTTCTATGGAATGAAGCATGTAGGAGAATTCATATGTACTATGAGTATGAATATCTTGGATTTTTATCTACACATATCTTGTTCAATTGGTGCTCAATTGAGGATATTAGTGTCTCCAGTAGGTTTTTTCCTACATCTTGTTGAGTTGGTGCTCAGTTGAGGATATTAGTGTCTCTAGTAGGTTAGTTCCTACATATTTTTGTGTTGGTTCTTAGTTAAGGATACAGGTTTCTCCAATAGGTTGATGCCTATAATATTTGTAAAAATAGGTTGGTGCCTACAAACATTTATAAAGACAATTTTTTTTTGTTTTTCTCCCACAAGGGTTTCCACGTTAAAATCTATGCATTGTGATTTGATTTTCTATGTGATTATTGTTTCTTAGCTAAATATTGATTGATGAATGGATAAATAAATTAAAAATTATTGTATATTGATTCACCCCCTCCCTCTTAGTATAAGCATAAGTTCAACAATTGGAATCATAGTGGGTTCCTTTAGAAATAGTCTAATTTTTGGATGGTAGATCTCAAGAACACACATGACTAGTCAAGAAGGTTTCTTCACAAACAAGGGTCCATTGTTTGATGGCAAAAACTATGCATTATGGAGTGTAAGGATGCAAACTTATATAATGTCTCTTGGGTTTGATATTTGACAATCAATCATGAATGGTTATACATCCCCAACAACTCCACCAATAGATGTGGTCGGTAAGAATACTACTAAACATAATGCAAAAGAATTGAATGTTATATTAAGTGGTCTATCATAATCAGAATTTTTCAAGCTGGTGCATTGTAAATTATTAAAAGACATATGGGACAAAATTCAAAACATCTATGAAGGTGATGATAAGGTGAAGAAGTAAAAACTCCAAACTCATAGAATACAGTTCGAGAGTTTGAAAATGGGAAACGAAGAAAATATTGCAGCATATTTTCTTCGAGTGGATAAAATTGTCAACACCATCAAAGGACTTGGTGAGAATATTGAAGAATTAGTTATTGTGAAAAAGATTCTTAGGTCTCTCCACTTAATATTTGATTCCAAGTTCTGTGCCATTGAATAAATGAGTAATATGGAGAAACTAACAATGGATGAGTTGCATGGGATTCTCACTACATATGAGATGAGGAAAACAAAATAAAATCCAGCATGGAAGGAAGCATATTTCAAAGCATCAAACTAGACAAAAGGACACACATTCTGTTATTATTCCATCTATGAATCAGGTATAGAAGAAGCACAATTTGTGAGAAAGCTAAAAAGAGGATATGGAAAACACAAAGGTAAGCTACCCTTCATATGTTTTAACTATGGTAGAGTAGGGAATTTTTCTACTAAATGTCCATATGCAAAAAGGGAAGATAGTGATGATGAGGAAAATAATGTCAAATAATAACATAACAATAGAAGTAAATATTGTAGACGCAAAAGAGGAAAATATACTAATAAGAGGATTTTTTATTGTAGAGAGAGTAGTAGATCATCTAAAGAAAGTGATGGATATGTTTCATATATTGACAAAGAAGAATTCACCTTCATGTCCATGGATACAAATTCTACTAATAAATAAATTGAAGACAATAAGAAATAAAATTAGAAGAAGAAGAAGAACACATTGATGGGGAAGTGAATCTTAAAGTATAACTCATTATTTCCTTAGAAGAAATAGATAGACTTAGGGAAAATAATAGAAAGCAGAAAGAGTAATTGAGGAAATATGAAGAGGAGGATCATGATATTGAAGAAAGAGAAAATAAAATTTTCATCTTGAAGACTCAACTAGGAGAGGAAAAAGGGATAAAAGAAGTGGTGAGAATCCAACTACAAGAAAAGGAAGAAAATTGCAAGAATCTAGAAGTTGAAATAGTTTCCTTAAGAAAGGAACTCGAGAAAACAATTGATTAATTGAACATAAGCTTGAATTTTGGAAAGAGTACTGAAATATTAGATAATATTCTCAATTTCCAAAGGTCACCATTCGTCAAAACAGGTCTTGGATATAACGAAAAACAAAATACCCCCGAGGGAGATGCAAACACTAAGGTCACTGTAATGATCCAAATGCTTAAATTATCATAACATAACATAATTACACACCATGTACAAAATGTGAGCATGGAACACATATCCAATATAGATATGTTACACAATAACTCCTTAAAGAATAGGGGAACCCCCTCCAAATAACCAAATGCATTCATACATCACAATTGAGCTCTCCCAATAATAAATACATGACGTTTATATATACCTATTCACACTTGCACATGAGGCCCCTTTACCATTAGGTTGACCATATTACATATATATTTACACATTACATGTACATTTAGGCCCATGTATTCCCCCCCTTGGGGTCATATCATATACATTTATCCCTATATATATAACATAGTACTCTCCTTCAAATATATTTTTCCTCAAAGATTTGCAATTAAAGGCTTCACATGTGATGAAACCGAGCAATATGATTTTATTATGTTCCTTTTTTCTTCCTTTCAATAATGATGATCCATCCATCCAAAATCAATTATTTTCAGTCGTAATTCTTGGTGTTTGGTTGTCACATGAATTTTTTTCCCTTGATTCCATGTATCATTGTCGAATCTTCTCCAATTTGTAGTAGATGTTGGTGTAGGATAATATCTTGTGGAATAATGGTTTTGTGATTCCATGTTCCATGAATATTGATGAGTATTCCATCTTCTTCCTTGATAATATTGATATCGATCTTCTTGTCTTCCTTGAAATATTTCTCGATAATGAGGGTGTCGATATGGTTTTATATTTGATGGTTTTTATTCATTTTGCACACCCATTTCATATATATTATTTTCAGAGACAATGGCATCCTTGATCATATTTTCTTGGTCCTTGATTACTCTATCCTTCGAGATAATACCATCATATTTGGCATGTACATCCTCTATATGGAGTTCAACTTTTTCAAGTATCTTCTATTGACCTTCTTGAATCTTATCTTCTTTCTCATTTTGAAGCTACCATGTGAACCCATCTATCAAATTATGACATCCTTCTTCAATTCTGGATTGCATTTCTGATTTTACCCCATCCGTATTTAAGGATTCCTCAACCTTCTTGTGAATTTCCTCTTCTAGTATTTTGGTAGATTCTTCATCCAAGATCTTTTTTTCTTCTTGATTTTGACAATTCTTCCTTTCTTCTTTCAATTTATTAACCTCATCTAGTAGTTTTTTTTATGGTTCCATAATATACATATCTCTTCATCTTTCTTTTTCAAATCTTCCCTTGAATCATCATTTTTCCACTTTTCTTTACAACTATTTAGTTTCTTTAAGTTATTAATCTCCTTAATGAGTGATTCATTAAGGGATCATTTCTTAGATAGATCCTCACCCTTCTTATTAATCTCTTCCTTCACTTTTTTTAATTCATCTTGAAATCTATACATTTCCTCCATTTTTGTATCCCTAATCCATTTATCTGAGAAGGGTTTTTCAATTTCTTCCCATGTGGAGTAGAGTCTAGTATCTTGATCAAGGATTCTCCACCACTTATAAGATTCAACATCAAAATTAAGGATTTCCTTAAAATTATCCTTACAATGTTATTTTATCATCCTTAACCATTCTACGAGATCAATCTCATCTTTATCTTCATCTCTTGTAAATTTAGGTATTGTCATTGATTCTTAAGTGAGGTCTAACCCCAACCCTTAACTCACAACCTCAATTGATCTCAAATAGTTATAATCCTTCTTAAAATATTCTCTTCTATGTTTTATATTTCCAATGCCTTTTGAATTATCTCAATCGGACATTCCAATCAAAAGTTATGATAGTTTTAAGTGAACATACCCTTGAAAACCTGATTTTTTGTTTGTCTTGCTGGTCAACCTTACTTCTAATGTATCTCTGCAATTTCAGCCCCTGTGAATCTAAAATTTAGACCTATAGTATAATGAAATTTCTTCTCTACAATTCCATAGGTATGACTAAAATTTAGTGTTCCAAATGAAATTTAGGGTAACTTTTCCAAACCTTGTTGATTCATGGCCTCTTCTAGAGAGTGAACTTGTACAACATGTCATGCACCCAATATTTGATATATTATTATGAAACTTGCATAAAAAATAC
The DNA here is from genome assembly GCA_032191745.1 of Picea mariana. Taxonomy (NCBI): domain Eukaryota; kingdom Viridiplantae; phylum Streptophyta; class Pinopsida; order Pinales; family Pinaceae; genus Picea; species Picea mariana. The sequence continues at coordinate 7,120 of JASDQU010205395.1, forward strand.
CAAGAAGTGTAATATTTCCAATGAAATGGATCTCATGGAATTTTTATCTTCTATGAAGAATTTATGATTGTTTTACCTGGAAAACATGTTTGAGGCTAGTTAAAGGACTAGTCAAAAATCATGTCTTCCACAGAGTGTATCTTTGAAAGTACAATGATCCAAAAGATTTAATTTGTACCAAATGTACCTTGATACATATTCTATATATCCTCCACCTTTTTCCTTCTAAAGTGGCTTTGAGAAAAATTTATAGTGAAAATTCCAAAATAACTTTCTTGAGGAAGCAAAACCCTAGGATCGGTGCTTTGATACCAAATGTAATGATCCAAATGTATAAAATTTCATAATAGAATAGAAGTAAACAAAATGTATAGAATGTGATCATAGAACATAACTCCAATATATATAAGTTCCACAATAACTCCTTAAAGAATATGGAAACCCCCTTCAAATAACCAAATGCATTCATACATCACGACTCACCTCTCCCAATAATGAATACATGACCTCTATATACACCTATTCACACTTGCACATGAGGCCCCTTTACCATTATTTCGACCTTATTACATATATATTTAGGCCTATATATGCCCCCCCTTTGGGTAATATCATATACATTTAGCCCCATATATGCTCCCCTTAGGTCATAACAATTACAAAGCCATCAAAAAAAGAAAATGAAGAAAAACCTAAGAGTTATGTCAATATTCTCAAAGACTCCATCAACAATGAAAGAAGAAACAAGAAAGGAAATGATGACCAACATAAATCTAACTATACCCACAAGAATGAGTTCAGAAGAGTTGTTCCACTAAGAATACCTTTCACAAACCAATACCAAAATATTTTTCTTGGCTATTTTTTCTTGCAATAACTATGGTCATAAAGCAATAGATTGCAAATCTTATGCAAGAAGTGATCACGTGAGAGATATAAAAAGAGTTTCTTATCAAACTACAAGGAATGATTATGTGAGGAACAAAACTAGAAGTTTTCATGGGTTTGTTCATAGAAACTACAATTCATTTGCTCCTCTACTTGATTACAATGTTGAATGTTATAAGTGCAATAATTATGGGAACATAGCACGTGAATGTCAAAGAAACATAATAAAGAAGGAAGAAGATGTTCTTGCCAAACATAAATAAGAATACACAAAAGTGTGTAAAAGGAAGCAAGAAGAATAGAAGAAGGAAAAATGTGAACTTGCACTTAATGCTCAAAATGAAGGAAGCCAATAGTACATTGACAGTGGATGTTCAAAACACATGATAGGGGACCATATCAAGTTTATCACCTTGAAGGAAGAAAAAGGAGGCAAGGTTACTTTTGGAGATAATGGTTTTGCAAGGATAGTTGGAAAAGGTATTGTTAGTATTAATAATGGAAAGACTAAGACACATAATTCCCTATATGTTGAAGGGTTAAAGAACAATATTCTAAGTGTCGGTAAAAATTTTGATCAATGCTACAACCTCACATTTCATTATAAAGGGTGTGAGATAAGGAAATAAGCCTCAGGAAGATTAGTGGAAAATGCAAATAGAACCTCAAGCGATGTATACATACTCAATGAAGTCAAAGAAGAAAAATGTTGTATGGAATAGAAGTTGGGATTGATATCCCTCTCATATCATCGGTAAAGGGAAGAACAAGCCCACGGGAGAATCCCTTTTCCATTGATGTCAAAGGGAGAGAAGTTGCATACATAAGAAGAATTGCAGACACAAGGAGAGTTGTAGATAGGGGGAGTACTACATAATTGACTAAGGTTTTCAATCAATGAAAAAGGGAGAGATTGTTGGAAATATTGTTGTCAATGATTTAAAATATAGGGGGAGCCTACAGATGTCCAAGAAAAAAATTGCAAGATGGAGATTGTTGAAAGTATTACTTTTGATTTTTTTATGGTCAGCTTAGATACCCTATATTTGAAGGAAGTTTTACCTACATACCTAAATCAAATTGGAGAATAAGCTATATGGTCGGAAATATTATTCTGATACCTTCCCAACAGTACTAGTCATTCCCTCTAAATCCCTAGGAATGAGGAGATATGTAGTTTTCGTCCGATAACCCAGCCAAAAAGTTGAGGTCAACTCAACCAGTATTTACAAGTCATCCCAGTAAGTGGGGATATAATTACTATAAATATAGGATATATGTGTTCATTTTTACATAAAGAAAGCAAGACGTTAAGTATGAGGTGTGAAGAAGTGATCTGAGGTCGCTAAAGGTGTTGTGGTGTCTTTCTCAGATTTAAAGGTCTGCAAGAGATGTCTATGGAATTTTCTTGAGGTCTTTCTTGTTCTCAAGGTGTGTTATGAAGGATTGAAGGTTTGTGATGCTGCCATGTGCATTGTTTTGAGGTTGTGATGTTCTTGTTAGTGGATGTTTTTGTCATTGGATGTTGTCGTTAGTGGATTTTGTCATCAGTGGATGTTTTTGTTAGTGGATGTTGTCATCAATGGATGGTGTCATCAGTGATTACATTCTAGGAATGATGCTATGAGGATTTTTAGGGTTTGAAGGATTGTCTATGAAATGAAGCAAGTAGGTGAAGTTAGAAGTACTCTGTGTATGAAGATGTTAGATTGGTGTCTACACATATCTTATTGAGTTGGTACTTAGTTGAGGAGATTGGTGTCTCTAGTAGGTTGGTGCCTACATCTTGTTGAGTTGGTTCTCGGTTGAGGATATTGGTGTCTCTAGTAGGTTGGTGACTTCATCTTGATAATTTGGTGCTCATTTAAGGATATTGGTGTCTCAAGTAGGTTGGTGCCTACAATCTTTGTAACAGTAAGTTGGTGCCTATATACATTTATAAAGACATGTTTTTGTGGTTTTCTCCCGCAAGGGTTTCCACATTAAACTTTGTGCATTGTGATTTGAGTTTATATGTGATTATTGTTTCTCAACTAATGAATTATTGATGAATGGTTAAATAAAGTAAAAATTATTGTATATTTATTCACGCCCCCTCTCAGTATAAGCATAAGTTCAACAAAACAAACTTTTCTTAACTTTTATATTATTTTCCAACAGTTACCAATGTTCATCTTCCTTTTAAACCCTTTTGTTGGCACTCTTTTCATTATCATTTTATCTTTGTGTCCATTATGGTGGGTTGAGTTTCCACTCGAAATCTTGGATGCTTCATAAACTCACACACAATTTACTTCCAGAAAGTTTAAGCAACATCATGACTAACTGTGAAAACCTACACACTCAAATATCTACTCATTATTTAATTGAACATTTTCAAATTTTGTATTAACTCATGTAATTATGTTGGAACATAATAATAATATATTAAAAAAGACCCACCAATGATAAGGATCACCAAGACTCGATTTTGTTTAGATGGTTTTCTTATTTTGAAGTGAAGAAAGGATTATATATATATATATTAATTGTTAATTTGTAAATAAAATATACCAATAATTTATTATTTAAACATGGTTGAAATTATTCAAAGCATAACCACATATTTATATTCTTATAAACTTATCAAATGTTTTTATTGGGGATTTAAATTGTAAAACTTACCTACTTACCATTCCATTAGAGATGTGGACCCTTGACCTTTCAACCATTAATTATTGATAAATTGTTGTTGATTGAAACATCATATAAAACTCTTAAAACATAAGAAATTATGACATTATA
>JASDQU010205395.1:10811-25362 GCA_032191745.1 Picea mariana
GTAAAACTTACCTACTTACCATTCCATTAGAGATGTGGACCCTTGACCTTTCAACCATTAATTATTGATAAATTGTTGTTGATTGAAACATCATATAAAACTCTTAAAACATAAGAAATTATGACATTATAACATATTTTATTTATGAGATAAATAAAAAACTAAAACATAAGAAATTGTGGCATTATAACTTGTATTTTATTAATCAGATAAATCAAAGAGTAAGGTATAGTAGTAAGAGCAAGGGTTGGCTATCATGCATCTAGGAAGAAGAGTACTTATTATAAAAAGACATCATCTTGAGATAATGGTCCACAATGAGAGATGTGATAGAAAGAGAACATTGTATGGAGTGCAATATTATGTCATCAAAGGATTGTACTGCAATGATGGATCATGTCATCAAAGGATTGTACTCCAATGAAGACAATAAGTGATGGATCATGTGTTGGAAGACAATGGATGAGGAATGATGAGGTCACGGTGAACTTTGTATAAACATTTCTTCATCTTTACTTAATAATTGATTTAGGTGGACATTTGCATAGTCCAATATGCATGATTGATGTATAAAAAGGATGTTTCATTTGTGATGATTGATGTATAAAAAGGATGTTTCATTTGTGATGGTGACTACTTAAATTGGTTACCTCATTTTTATGGTTTACTATGAAATTATGATATAAATTAAAGTCCTTTAGAGTTGAAGAGAAGGCTTAAATGATGTGATTTCTGTCTATTGAATGGTCTCAAATCATATTCATTTCATCCGACATATCCATTTCATTCGACATTGTGGGGGTTTAGTTATGTTAATTATAATAAAACATTGATTTAAAGAAAAATGGATCATAAAATCAATATACCTCATTTTTATGGTTTTACTATGAAATTATGATATAAATTAAAGTCCTTTAGGGTTGAAGAGAAGGCTTAAATGACGTGATTTATATCTATTGAATGGTCTCAAATCATATCCATTTCATCCGACATATCCATTCCATCCGACATTGTGGGGGTTTGGTTTTGATAATCATAATAAAACATTGATTTTAAAAAAAAATCATAAAATCAATATATTTGATGCATACTTTTAATAAAACTATTAAAAAAGTTGTGATTATGTACAAATTATTTTCTATCTAAAATTTTAATTAAATTTTTAAGTTTTTTTCAAAAAAATTAATTCAACTTTGATACATTTTAAATAATTTAATTAAATTTCAAATAAATTAATTCAACTTTGATATATTTTAAATAATTTAATTAAATTTCAAATAATTTAAATAATTTGATTAAAAAGATTTTTGTAATTTTTAATAATTTAATTAAATTTTGTTTTCTCAAGTTTATAAAAAGTAAGATTAAAAATGAGATTAACATAAAAATTGAGAAAATTTCTACATTGACTAGACATGGAGGTATGGCCCATGAATTTATCAATGGGTATGACGATAGGTATAATTAGTTAGTTTTTAAATATGATACCTAAAACAACATTTTTTGGGGGGTAAAATGAAGGTATAGTTAGGTGCCAAATATAATATTTGAAAATACACTTTTTAAGATGTGACAAATGCTAAAGGACACATTCATTGTTCGACAAAATGTTTACAAGAGTGGAAAGGAAGTTAACCAATTATTTGAATAAAATAAATGTTTGCAAGAAAGTGTTTATAGTTCTTGAATGGGAATATATTCATTTTCAAGAACACTATTACCTGGGAAATAAAGAGTTTGATTACCATTGACAATGTCATCAAAAAGATTTGTTATAAAGAGGGCATTCCTCTACACAAATAGAAGTTGGTTTATGTTGGTAAATAACTATAAGAGGCCATACTCTAGTCGATTATAATAGATGAATTCATCCCTATATTTGGTACTTGGTCTCCATGTAAAATCTAAGATTAAAGAGGTAGCCTCCTCCTTCTCCACGGCTCCAAATATTTTTGCATATGAAACAATAGGAAAAGGTAAATTCATTAGATTCAAAGACACTCTTCTTATAATGAATTCAATACTTAAATACAATGATAAACTAACATATATGAATATACAACAAATATGAGCATGGAGGACAACTTCTAAAGTGGTATTAATGATTAGCTACATAATAAATCTTCATATGGTAGGAGAACTACTCCTAAATATCCTTTTCACACAAAGGCTTCGAGGTGCTCTTCCCATCTTGTGGGGTATGGCATCCATCCTAGGGGATCTCAACCCTCAATGAAGGTAAAAATGGCATAATTCCTCCATGGATAGATTTCACCTAGAAAGGTCCTGCAAAGACAAAAAAGTATGCACTCCAAGGTTCCACAAGTCACATGTATCATTCCAAGTAAGACACATTTAATAAAATAAACACCTAAACATGTCCATTAAATCCCCCCTTTTCAAACTAAACAAATGCTCAAAGACCTTATAAACTTTTCCAAAATTAGGTATGAGAGGGTTGTCATGGTGCCCTATTGGGTATGCCAATCCCCAAGTCGAGGAATGTTTCCCAAGAAGAACCTATCTAGGTCATGTAGTGAATGTGAGGTGGATGGGGGTATGAATTTTTGGCATGGGATTCTTGACATATCAAGGGCTCATATTGTCTCATATATGGGTGCCTTTGTGGAGGGTGTGTTGCATCCCTCGTTTGCAATGAAGTTTTTTCCAAGCTCTTTATTTTCCTTTCAATTATTATGGTTTGAACATTGAGTGCTATGTGCAGTGTAAAGTAAAGAGCATTGCAATTCCACTTGAATTTAGGAGCACATTGAGTGCCATATGCACTAGAATTTAAAGGACACTGCAAATGCATCCCCCCATCAAGCAGGACATTTATTAATTATTTGTTTTCTTTTTTAAAAGGTCCTTCATTTTTTATGGAGAGGTGCTTCATTTCTCTTAGTACATTAGGGAGAGAATATATAAGGATTAGTTATGGATTTTGACTTTTTCCATCTACAACAACTTTGGGCTTTATCTCCTTCTTCCCATGAAATAAGGTACAAACCCTTATTGGGGTCAATGAGCCCAAAAACCCAAAAGAAGAGGAAACAAAGGGGAAGAAGTGTGGAAAGTGGCAAGTATGAGCGGGAATGGTACAATGACCCTTCAAGGAGACCCCCTAGTAGCAACCATTTCTCCAAGGGTGACCCACTTACTATGAAACCATGTCAACCACCAAGGTGAAATAAGGAAAAAGCTATAATTTCCAAGTAAATGTTTTATAACCAAGAAAGGACCCTTTACAACATGCTTAAATGATTCAATTATTAAATTAACACTTACCACGATACTGGACTTGTTACCTCATGAAGAAAGACCTATTGTCCTTTCTAGGCCATCCTAATGTGGTGGATGCTACTATATTGTTGACGATGAATGGTGATGTGTGGTGGAAAGGAGGGGCTCTGTCTTCTCAATGTGGGATCAACTAATCATATGGATCTCGGAACTCCATGTATTCTACCTATAGGCCTCAATACATCATCTCTTTAGTTACCCCTAGGCCAAGGGGGTAACGGACCCAAATTTCCAAATTTGGACCAATCATCGACATGGAATTACAAGTTGATTCCTCCAATTTTCAACCTAGAAAGTACTTATGTAGATGATGAATAATATAATGATCCAATATGGATCATACCTCCCCATTTATGGAGGATTTTGGCCCCTAAAAGAATTACTGAATGAGGTGAGGAATATTTTCCTCTACCTTCTCCCTGGAGTATCACTTTGATTTGCCTGGAAGTTGTCCTTTCAACCCAATCTACCAAAGATCATGTTGCCCCTGTCTTTTAGTTATGGACCACTTCTGCAAAATTGTGTCCTCTACCAACCCTACTTGAGCATCTTGTGTTAATTCCTCTATGGAAGTTAGGACATACTCCTAATCCAACAAGGAATTCTCATAGAGTTTGATATTCTCTACATTCACTACTGAGTAAATGCGCGTGTATGTGGCTAGACTGAGTTTGAAGGCATTACCTTCCACCTTTTCCAATGCCTCAAAAGGACCATACTGTAGAGCCTTGATCTTCTTACTAGGACCATGTAACCTTTCATTATTCACTTGTAACCATACTTTGTCTCCCACACTAAATGTTCTCTATGTTCTGTGTTGGTCACGCCTAGCCTTGTACTTTTCCTGTGACTTGTTTAGTGTCTCTTATACTTGAAAATGGATCTACCTGATCTTCTCAAAAAAAAATATTCTTTTAATGCATCTTTTGTGAGTTCCTCCCTTACTCTTCCTTATTGTCCATATACAAAATCTAAGGTGAAGATGGAAAATACCCAAAGAAAGTTTCAAAATGTGACTTACCAATATAAGTGTGGATTGTTTTGTTGTAAGAGTTCTATATATAGATCAAATTTGCATCCCAGATATTCAGATGCTTCTGATTGTAACCCATCAAAAGCTACACCAAAGTCCTCTTGACTAATTTTGTATGCCCATCTATTTTTGGATGGAATGTTGTAGACATATTCAACTCAGTGTCCATATTCTCCTATAGTATAATCCAAAACTCACTGAGAAATATAGTATCCCTATTTAATATGATTCTCCTTGGTATCCCAAAGTGCACCCAAACCTGTTCAAATAACAAGTTTGTTGCTTCATGTCCCTTGATGGTATTTTTACAAGGAATGAGAATGCACATTTTGTTGAACCTATAAAATACCACAAATAAATATTCATGTCCCTTCTCTATGGTTGGTAAACCTCCCACAAAGTCCATGGAAATGCTTTCCCAAGTTTGAGTGGGTACAAGTAAGAGATGGTATAGACCTTGCTTCCTGTGACTGGGCTTGTTGGTACAACAAAGTATATATCATGTAATATATCATGCTACGTCTTCTTGAATTTTGGGCCAATGAACATACCTTTGTAAATTGAAAATTGTCTTCCCAACACCAAAATGTCCCGCAACCTTAGAGATGTGAGCCTTTATGATAAGTTATAGTAGTTCACCTTTAGGGACACAAAACCTATCAAGATTGTAGAGTAAACCATTATGGAAATGATAGTTAGCCTTGCTGACACTTAAAAAGTGCAATGTTGGGTACCATGCTCGCAAATGATTTTCAATTATTATTACTTAATTATATTAATAATGCATTAGTAGGTGGGACCCCTTGTTTTACTTATGGCACTTGATGGGGAAGCGACACATATTTTTTGTTTTCCTATGTACTGGTTGCGACACAGTTTTTTATAGCTCATTTGCTTCAAATCATGGTTAAAATGATTATGGCAATATGTTGTGAGCAAGGTGATTAAAACAAGGAACAATATGGTCTTTATTATCTCTCATGAAATATGATTATGTTTCCTTTTGGATGAAAGAAATACACTCCAGTGTTAATTTTGATATTGTATATTGTCCATAGAAAAGATTGGGTGATCACCTCGACCCTTGCTACTATTGTTATGCACATTGGTTGAGTTGCAATTTGGTTTTGTTCCTAGCAAGTTTTCATATGAGAAAAATTGATAGTGGCAAGGGGCGGGGCACTTTGAACTATCACACACTTTACAAATTGTAATATGGCAAGTTTGGATAATTGGTTGTATTAATGGTTTGGAATGTTAATGGTATGGTGAGTTGGCTAGTGGGATTGGCTCATACTAATATATGAATGAAGATTTGAAGGAATAATAGATGTGTAGTAAATGCATGTCACTCAAAATCGCCTCGAGCTCGCCACCCTAGTAATTCTTGCATTTTTGTTATGTTAGTTGTTGTTTCTCCTCCTTGCCCGGTCTTGGAGGAAGTATACAACCTTGTTTTTTCTACTTACACAATATTTTATAGGTATGGGGTTTTCTTACTTTTCCATCCATGAAATTTTCTCTTCCCTTAAATCAAATGTTGGCTCTAGTTGCTCGTGGTCTATGCAAATCTCAAGTTGTCATGATGTTTTTTGGAACTGTGTATTTATGGTTGCATCCTTAGTTTCCTATGGTAGTTGTTCTGAGACTGTTGGCATTAAAAAATGGTCACGGTGTCTTTTTTGTGTGTAACGATTCACAAAGATTGTTGGGTGAAAGTTGTGGTTGAACTTTCCTTGCATATGGTTATGTATTGTGGGTTTGTCTCCCCTGTTGAAATGGGTTATCTCATCCTTACCTCTAGGTTTTTTGAATACCCCAACTACAGATTGACATTGCTAGTCTCTGTGGTAGTATACCCACGCCTAATTTTGACCCTATGAATTTTTAAGTGGAATTTGTTGAAGGACTAAAACCTTATGTTCCTTGTCTTGGTCGAACCCTCAGCTATTAGCCTGCCATATTATGACCTCACAGTCACTATTGCGTGGTGAACCTTATGCAAATATGAGGGCATTTCTTTCCCATATTTTGGTGGGAGCACTATTCGTGCTATCTTGGTTTGGGCACGGGTTTTAATTTGGTCACTTGTTATGATGTGTTGAGGGAAATGTTGGATTCACTTGTTCTTTGGAAGTTAAATTATGTTATATGAAGCTCATGAAGTCGATAGAAATGTTGTGAATTATTGTTATATTATCAGTGATCGATTATATTAATGAGAAGCATCTATGAAGTAAGTTCTCCATGCTATGCAAGTGCCAAACCCTCTGTTTGAATTTCCCCTCTATCTCTACCACTTACTATCATTGCCATATCTCAAACTCTATAGTGAAAGCATTGCTTACTTCAATTTGAGTTTATGAGAGCATTGTTCTTGCTCCGTTACTTGGGCATGGGTTTAATTGGTCCATTGCTTGGAAATTGTGGAAATAAGTCTATACACAACTATTCATTGGAAATTAGAGTCTGTTGAAGCTTGTGTTCCCAATAAAAAATGTTGTTTTTCTTGGTTAATCATCATGGTTTATTTTTAAAAAAACACATGTGTTTGACATGTCTGAGGCTCGAATTGAGTAATAATTCCCAAAATGAAATTAAAATAAGTTGCATTGAATGGTGGTTTGATTTAATGATGGATATGAGTTTGTTAGGGAGCATTGTGCATGACCCTGTGGGATTTAAAGGATCATTAATGGGGTTGATGTTATGAATCATGGCTCAAAGACTATTGTTGTATTCCTATAGCGATTATGATGGTGTTCATCATTTTTGTTATATAATGATAATGTTGTTATAATGGTTATTGTGGTTAAATATTTATGGGCATATTAAGTAGTTCATTGTGTAAAATAATTCAGAGGCCAGCGAGAAATTTTGTTAAAGAAGGCATCAGTTTGGATTATTTTTTTAAAAACAGAACATTATTTAGCTTCAAAATTTTGGACAAAGATATATTTTGATTGCATCATAGGTAGCATGGTTTTGATTTTTTTTCACTTGAATAGTATCCATAAATTTTCCCTATCATTCTACCATTTTTCACTAGTTACATTCCCTCCACAATCCCGATTTCACTTATTACATCCATGTTCTGTGATATAAATTTTAAAAGAAAAGTTTGTGTGGAAGCGAAAGAAAGATAACCTAGCAAGGGTTTATGACTGATATTCTTGATATTTTTATACACAGTTAATTGTTTGGCTAATTTTTGAACATTATTCATATATTGATTCCCTATCATTCTACCATTTTTTGCTAATTACACTCCCTCCATATTTCTCATGAATCCTACCATTCCATGTTCACATGGCAATTAATGAATGATGTGTTATGGATGGATTTGCATGTATATCGTGTCAATTTTGGAGCCAACATTTAATTAATTTAATAAGAGTGTCATGTGTGTTTTATTAAGAGCTTCATTATTGACAAATTTTTGCTACAGGATGAGCTTTTTCAGTAGTGGCAGCAATGATCGAAATAACAGAGGTAGGGGACATTGGAATCGAGGCCATATGAGGCCTATATTTTCTATCCATTTTGACTTTGACCCGCAATAAGTGAACCAATTGTTCCAAGCTAGGTTCTTTAATTGGTTTGGCCATGGGATAATGCACCCTCGACCAGAAAGACCCCCTTTCCAGCCTCCTCAGAATATTCTTGGCATTCTCGTTCCTCCACATGTGTCCTTGCAGCCTGAAGTCCCCACAAATGATAGTTGGCAATAGATTGTCCACCAGCCTATCTCTCATCATCGTGGTTGTCCCACTATGTCATTTCCTTTACCACCACCTATTAATCCCAATGTTCAAATTGGTCATGTTGTTTCACCAGTTCAGTCTTCACACGCTAGTAAGAGATTTAAAACTGATATTCCCCAACCTGTACAAGACAAAGGAAAAGCAGTTGTATCCCCTTATTCTCACTCCACTGATTCCTATAAATTTGTGTCTTCATGCCTTCATTTGAAGGATGACTTCTCCCATGTGATCAGCGAGATATAGCCCCAAGGGTCCAATCAACCACGGGCTACTTCAGAAAAGTATAAGGGAAACAACAGTGAGAAAAGGAAGATTGCCTCACAAAGTGGAAAATATGGTTTTTCAATTATTTTTTATGTGATTTAGTTGATGAGGTCAATGCTTAATGGTTTTCAACATATTTTGGACAGAAATCCCTATTTTTGATATTTTGTGGATAATGTGGATATATATTCTATTTGGATATGATATAAATTATTGTAGATATTTAAACATCTAATTTAAAATATATTCAAGGGAGTTACAAGGGTGGCATATGGTCAAAATGATTATATTTTGTGTGTTATATTTCATGAATTAAAAGGAAGAAATGAAGGGAGTCACATGGGGTCCCACCTACCTAGTTATTATTAATTAAGACCCTTAACTATATTATTATTATTTATTTCTCCTAAACTAATTAGTTAAGTTGAACTACTTCAACTTATTGGGAAGGAATAAAATCTCAATGAGAAGAAGAGAGAAGGGGAATAGAAGGAGAAAACAAAACTAAGGTTTTCTCTTTAGTTACATGACATAGTTTCAGTTTTCATTCATTTCTGAGTTTATTCGAAAATATAATTCTCTTCTTGACAGCAAGGTCTTATTGTAGACAGCAAGGTTCAAGATTGAACCACACTTTTCATATGCTTGTTTTAGAGGTGTTGATCCATCCTTGATAGTCTGTGTATTCTTGTATGTTTGTGAATTAATTTTCATGGCTAATAAAGGATAGATTGCAAAGTCAAAATGGCAGTAGTTTGTGGCAATCTGATCCATATTATTAATTTCATTTTTACTTTTCTGTCAGAGTCTTTTTGTATGGTGTTCATCGGGGATCTCTAAATCAGACTTTGGTTCATACCCTCGCAGGGGTTTTGTAAAGAGAAAAACACTTTTGGTATCTCAGAATGAAATAAAATCAGATTGTTATTTTGTCTGATACATGTGTTTAGATGACTTGGTTACTTTTTCTCTTTTGATCTCCATGTTTACTTTATTGTAAAATATGTGTACATTCCAATAGATTTTATAAATTCTATTTTATATTGCAACATATTTAAATTATTAAACAACCTCAGTCCTTGTAATTAATACTTGTGGATTGAGTGAATATTTTGAATCTATAAACCCCGGGTGACATTCCCAACTATCTTGTCCTAGCCAAGAAATATCTGAAAATGATTGAGTAAGGTAATCCATACCTTTTCCTCAACAAGCCTTGTTGTCACCTTCTTCTATATGAATTTGTCCCTGTAATTGTTGAAACACCTACTTGAATTTCTCATCTTTTGTGTATGCCTCTTTATATGCATCATGGGTAAAAGGCTCCATGTGAATCAGAGTCCCCAAATTTGTAATATTGGATGTGGGTGGTCGTGAAAGCATGTCTACCAACTTATTTGTGCTACCATTCTTATACTTTATGACCAAATGAAATTGTTGTCAAAACCCCATCCACTTGTAATGCTTGGTTTGTTGTAGCTTACTCTGGGCCTACAAATACTATAGTGGTTGGTGATTTGCGTGGATGATGGTCTCCTTTCCCATCAAATAATTCTTCCACTTTTTGATAGCTTGTACCAAGGCATAGAGATCCTTGTCGTAGGTAGGGTAGTTGAGAACCACTCCATGAAATACTTCATAATGATAGCAAACGGGACTTCCTCCCTGCATCAGTACTGCTCCCATGGCATACCCACTTGCATTTGTCTCCACTTTGAAGGGATTTTGCAAGTTTGGTAGTGTGATCACTGGTGCTTGAGTAATTTTTATTTTCATCTCATCAAAGGCCTTCTATTGATTCTTCCCCCACTGGAAACTCTTACCACTGGTTGTTATGGCATGGAGTGGTGTACCTACCACTAAAAATGAAGCTATGAACTTTCTCATGTACTGTGTTTCCCCAAAAAAAATCCTAAATTCAGCGACATTTGTAGGAACTAGCCATTTCATGATGGCCTCCATATTCACAAGATCTATCTTGAGCTCCCATCCACTAATCACATACCCAAAATACACCAAATACTGCTGAGAAAACTCACATTTCTTGAGATTGGTGAGCAGTTGGTTCTTTTTCAGAGTCTTTAACACATGCATAATATGTGAGATGTGCTCCTCCTATGTAGCGCTATAAACTAGTATGTCATCCAAATAAACAATAACAAATTAATCTAGATAAGGGTGTAAAACATCATTCATTAGTCTCATAAATATAGTTGGTGCATTGCATAAAAAAAATGGCATAACCAACCACTCATAAAATCATTTCCTTGTCTTGAAGGCAGTCTTTCAGGTATATTCTTCTTTGACTCATACCTAGTGATATCATGATTTCAAATCCAGGTTAGTGAAGTATTTTTCACATTGTAGTCGGTCCAATAGATCATCGATCCTTGGCAAAGGGAGGTAATATTGTTCAATGGCCTGTAATTGATACACATTCTCCAAGTCCATTCCTTATTGGGTACAATTATGATGGGTGACCCACAAGGTGAGGTACTTGGTCGAATCACAGCCTGATCCAATAACTCTTGCAATTGCTTCTTCACTTCTTTCTCTTCTAGAAAAGACTATATGTACAACCCAATATTTGGCAATGGGGAGTCTAGAAATAATTGTATTTCATGCTCCACATCCATCTTAGGTGGTATCCCTTTAGGCTCCTTGAAAACTCCTCGGTGTTCATGTAGTAACTCCTTCAATTGATGTTTGTTCTCTTTAGTACACCCCTCCAAGGATGCCTTCACTCACATTGACTGATCATTAAACGGATTTTCTCTTAAGAAAAGAAAAAAAAAATTCTCACTAGAACTAATCAACTTCTTGGCTTGGTTGGCACTTACCAATGAGATCTTTGACTTTCCTTTATGTGCCTTAATGATGTAGGACTTCCCATCCTTGATCAATAGGTATTGGTTGGCTCTCCACGTGAATATTGCATCCCTCATATACATGTAGGGGATTCCAAACACTACTCCACATAGATCAAAGGGTATTATGTCCAATTCCACTTCATCAATAAAAGAAAAACTTAAAGAAAAATTAATCTTACATTGTTTTGTTACCTTTATCTATGCATCCTTGTATACCCAACCCAATGTATAGGGGCTAGGATGATCGTGAACCTCCAATCTAATATTGTTGACCAGATCCACTTCTATGATATTGTCTTGTGAACCAAAGTCGAGCAAAGAATCTATCTTGATCTTCTTAATCACCTGACTCTTGATGTGGAAGATCTTGGTTATATCATCTTCCTGGTGATGAAGACTACTCAAATTCGCCTCCTTTTTCATAGATGTGCAAACAATATTTTCATCCACATCTGAGATAATTTCAACCTGATTACTTGAATATGTGGCTAAAATATTTTTTTTATTTATGTCCTTCTTGCAGTTCTTAGGGTTCATCTTTGGATGTAGTTTCCAGGATTTTTCCTCAGTGTGGCCATCAATTTTTCAACGATTTCAATGGTTGTCGATATATTTTCACTCATGTGTAACGATTTTTATATTCTTATATTTGCCCCCTTTCCACTTCTTCTTCTCCTCCTTGGAATATTCTTGGTGCTCTTTCTTCTTCGAACCACTTGATTTCCCCTTCTTTTGGCCTATGTTTTCCATGTATTGTGTTTGTATACACACCTCATCCATTGTCCTTGGATTGAAGAGCATCATCTGCTTTCATGGATGATTGTGTAAATCCCCCAATATACTTGAGGAGTAAATATGGGTTCTTGTGAGAGATGTCTAACATGATTTCCATCTTTCTGAAGTCAGTGGTGCACTCTTGTACACTCTTCCTCTGCCTTTGCCTGAAGTAGTGCCATCAGATCCATTGTTCATATACATACCTAATAGGGTAGAATTGGGACTTGATGAGGATTTTGAAGTCCTCCCACCTAGTTACTAAAATGTCACCCTCCATCCTAAGTGTTTTTATGTGGCTTTCCCACCAGGTTAAAGCATGGCCCTCTAACTTCAATCTAGCAAATGAAATATTTTTCTCTTCATCTATATGGTGAACACTAAAATAAAATTCTGGTTGTGGCATCGAATGATTCAATTTTAAGCATCGATATCACCTTGGTATGTCTTTATTTCCACTTTCACTTCCATATTGAATAGGGATTGTGAAGGTTTAATGACACTTGAACTCAACTTCTCTTTCTCAGATTCTTTCTGTGACTCCTTTCCTAAGTCTTCCTATTCTTTCGATTTCCCCTTCAATTTGTTCTTTGATTTAGAACCTCCATCATCTCTTAATAGTCTAAGATTGATGTATATAACTTCCATGAGGAGGTTCATATTGCAACTGATGTTGGAAACTTGCACTTCCAACCGCTAAAATATCTCTTCTTCTGGATCTCGATGGTTATTATGAACAAACTTGTCTTCCATGGCTAGGGTTTCTGCAACTTCCCTTTAAGTTGATTCCTCGATAATACAACTTCCCACAAATACCCAAAAGAAAAACCTACTTTGATACCAATATGATCTGAAAATTGTCGTGGACATTCCACTGGAATAGTTCGTCACAACAAATATGATAAATAAAATGGAAATCTACATTATGAAGGTTAAATTCCTTTAGATTCAAGAATATTTAGTTATCGATTTTATGCTTATGCATGAAATAGATAAAATGAAAAAAATAGAGAAAAACTAAATACAATCACACACCATCCCCAAGATAGCACAAAAATTTTCTTCGAGAAACCATTACGAGAGAAAACCCATCCAGAAGGTGAGGTTTCTCTGCTCTCTTTTCTATGGTATGGAAATAATGCAAGTACAAAGGAGAGGGTATTCTCTATGGAGTTACATGAGACCTGTGGCATATTAGGCTTCTACAAAACAAGATCTCCCTCTTTTATGCTCTCTAGTTTCCCACTCCCATTTTTTCTTCAATGCTATGGAACAAAGTACAATAACATAGAATGGAACCCCTTCTCCTACTAGTGGCTTGGTATTTAACATAGCCTAATAGCCATATAGGGGTAGGTTTTTGACTTCCTCAACCTTCAATTGTGATAAAGTTTTGGACCTTCTCGAATCTTATTATAAAATCCACTACGTGGCTAGCCGCACATGTCTAAGTGATGGAGACTAACATGGCATCCACTCGCACCATGGTGATCAATACGGTAGGTAAACTTGCAAGAGGCATAACTTTCTCATACGAACTCTAATTGACGAATGGTTTTCACTATTGGAAAGGTATCGGTGTGTATAATATAGAATATTCAATTTTAATAATTTTTGGAAGAAAAAAAATGTCGTTTGGTGCCTCAAAATGGCTCTGAAATATTTTAGAAGGTTTTTTAGACCCAAATTTCCAAATTTGGATTAGCCATCGAAATGTACTTGCAAGTGGATTCCTCCAATTTTTCCACCTAGAAAATAATGATATAGATAAAAAATAACATAATAATCCAATCATGATCACAAATTAAGTGCAAGTGTTATGGAATCTGATTTCATCTAATTTCATACCTCTTATTTGAATTTTGAGTGTCTTTGTTGCCTAGTAATTGCATCCTACTTCACTTCTCTCATTTTCTCTACTATGAAAGAATTCGAAGAAATAATATGTGTGTGCGTGTGTGTTTTATTGCAAGGTTATAGCTTGGTTTTAAGTTCTATTGAGTTTGAATATAACTCTGAATCCAAAACATAAAATTTTGTAATAAATGATGAAAGAGATCTTAGATGTTGTCTTAGTTCAATTTCAATGCTTTTATAGAAGGATCTATTATAAGACACTATGATATCTAGTTCAATGAAGAAGAGGGTCCTCCTTTGAGGCCAAACCTTGTGAAGTTTGAGTCCCTTTCATGATATTTATTCTTGGTGTATATTTTTAATATATACGTGATAAAGTAGCGATACAATGGTCTCAATTTCAAGGGATGGAAGGGATGTAGAAAATTATAAGTACAATATTACAGAGTTGTCGCATATTATCGCCTATACTTGATGATCAATTCCAAAATTATTTCAAATTCCTCCGATGTCATGGAATTAGGCCAAAATCTCAACTTTATGGTTTGTCATTTATCATACTCATTGTTTACTCAAATCAAGTTCAAATTTTTAATTTTTTTGGATGCAACTTAGCACAAGAGTTAGTCCTAAGAAAACCAATCTCATTTTTAAGATAGTTACGAACTTGAAAATAACCCTCCAAA
>JASDQU010205396.1:30640-43270 GCA_032191745.1 Picea mariana
CTCTATGCTTTTCCAGTGTATGCTATTTTGATGCCTAGTTTGTTGTGAGGTATCCTACAATTTTTACAAGTTGATTTGGAATTTTCTCCACTCTGAATATTTGTGCTTTAGGTATCTCATCATCCATACTACCTCCAACTTCCCCTGACTCTAACCTTGAGAGATTATCAAGCCCCAAATTATTGTGTTTGTCAAGTTTCACTACCACTTCAAATTCAAATTCTTGGAAAAGAAATAACCATCAATATAACCTCCCCCCCCAACAATGTTTTTTTCACCAAGAATTTAAGCATTGAATGATCGTTGAAAAACTTGAAGGGAGTGTTGTGAAAATAATGTATGAATTTATGCAAGGTGTTGTTCTTGAGATTGATTCTAGGCTCGAAGAATAATGTCAAACATGAAATATTAAATGAAATGTTTTTTGTAATGCTTTCTTCTACCTTCAATTTTATAAGATGCAAATTAAAATGAAATTTATGATAAGAAAATACATAGGCAATATCTCTTTCTCTGAGTCGTAATTTTAATTTTGATGTGGGGTTGAAATGATTCAAAAAACTGTTAAAATAAAGTAAGGTATAAATTACAGATAAATTCTACTGCACTCGCAGTAGAAGAAAAGTAGAAGATATGTCCTTGATAGATGATTAAAAATGCAAAAACTCACATAGATTACAGGTCTTGTTTTACTCACAAAAAGAACAAAGGAAAAACTGTAATTGAACAGACTTCCGATGTATCGATATCACAGTAGATGTATTACTAAATTGTAATCTTTCAATCTTCAAGAGCCACAGAAAGAAGCTATCATGACAAGGAAATGGAAATACAAGGAAAGCACATGAGTCAAAGAAATTAGAATTAGAATATTTGTCTTCTCTTTGTAGTGATATTCAATAATTACTTTTTTTTTACATTCAGCAAGAAGAAGCCAGGAATAGATCTATGATTTGTTTATTTATACAAAAATGTCTTAACTAAAAGTAGTTAGACATTCCACATTTTCCACTCTAACTATAGAATACAATTAAAAATGAATAACAAAATGAATATTTTGATGAGATATGCTTGATCTGGTGTCACTTCATTAGCTCCTTTATTTTCTCACGGATGTGCTTGATTTTCTCTATTCATTGAACTGAGCACACATTTCCAATAATGCTACAACAAATATGGAAGGTTCAACATTCTCATCCAATTCGAATGCAAAAACCTTTTTATGCACTAATGGTAACTTTTCCTGAATCTTGATGACTTCCTAAGCTATAAATTGGTGTTGCAAATTTGGTTTTACCAGTAGATCATTTTTCTTTTGCAAATCAACTTGATTTATCTGTTGGATGGTATTTTGTATACTTTCCTTATTTTTCTTTGAATTTTCTTTATTCTTTTCAATCTCAATCTGACCTAGTGTATCAGGGATAAAACTACTATTGAAATCAACCAATTCCAATTCTACAACAAAAAGGGTGTTGAGACAAGCTTCTTTTGCTTCTCTAGCCAACTTCTTACTTTCTTCAAGGTTTGTCTCCCAAGATTTTAAATCCATTTCCCCTTTTACTTGCTCATAGTGTGAAAAAGGGGCAAACCCATGAATATTGATTTTCTGTCTCCATACCATAAATTCCTAGAACTTTGATATGGCTACACAGGATTCCTTTTCTTTCTCATGAATATTCTTCAGGGAATTATTCATCATTTGATAATATTTCTGAATGATATCCATACTTTGATATAAATCTTGCTGGACAGTTTCTAGCTTTTCATTAATCTCAGATGCTTTCCTTTTAAATGCAACATTATCTATTCTTGTGTTCTCCAGTAAAGTTATCTGATTCTGCAATTGTCCTATTGCGCTGTATCGCTGAGAAAGCATAGAGTTGCTCGCAAGTAAATCCTGGACACTCACTTCCAATTCCTACTACAACTTCTTCATCTGTTGCTGATAACCCAATCTGGTTTTCTCCATGTCAAAATTCATTTTACTTCTGGTAGTATGTTCTATGTGTTGCATCTCATTTTGTAAATGTTCAACCAGGAGACACTTCTGTTGCATTTGTTTTGTAAGATTATCCACCGACCATTGTTTGGTTATGGAAAAGGATCCTAATGACTATGCAACTCCTTTGGAAAATTCAAGGTAATTTTGTCCCTATACATCATATATGGTTTTGTGTCTCTCAGTAATCACTCCCTCCTTCTGCTGAGATTCTCTTATAATGATGGGTTTTCTTTTCTTATTGAAAAAGAAACTTGATGGAGGCATCTCTTCAGGCATAATAAGTGTGAGGTCATCTATATGAATAACCTTTGAATTGGGAACTTCAAAACTTGTTGCTATAGGAGTTAATGATGGAATGTGGGAAGTAAGTGTGGTGGACTTTTCTAGACTTGTGATACTTTGGAAAACAATAGTAGTAGTTGGTGATGAAAGGGAAAAAGCATGTCCATTCTTCATGAAATATTCAAAGGACGATAATAACTTGTGATCATGCTTACCTGGTATTGATGTCTTTACCTCTTTAGATAATACATCTGTATTCTTCACTACTTATGTAACTTTGTCCTTAGTCAAGATTTGTTGGGGCTCAGTAGTTCTTGTTTCCTGTGAGGATGAAATAGGCTTTGCTTCTCCCTGCAAAATATTTGGCATGTTGTTCCTTCTATGCTTCTGAAAGTTGAGGAATCCAGCCTGTTGATTTGGAGGTATATTTTGTAATCTATTTTCAACTTCATCATAAGATCTAAGTCCCCTGAAAACATCGTCATAGGGGGAATATTCATGTATGTATATTTTCATATTGAACTGGGCTAAATTATTCTCAACTACCCTATGACGATCATGCCTTTTGTATTCAATATCAACCAATTTGAAATATTCCAAAGCTGAAGCCTCAACTTTTGTATGACCAAAATTGGATAATGTGAACATGCCAACCTGTATGGGAAAAGTTGGCCACACCTTTTTTTGTGTTGCTTTCAAATATTTGGTAATTCCTCCTACCACTGTTTGATAAGCCACTTCTCTGCACACAAGTATATCAGGTAATAATTTGGGAATGGCATGGGGTGAGACAAAGCAATCAAATACTCTGATGTAGGAGAAAGTTTCTTCAATATACCAATTTGCAGTTGCACCCAAATTTCCCATAATCTGTTCTGATATTCTTAGAGGAGGGTGTCCGTAGATATCCACATGAATGGGTATCACTACATTGTGACAAATTTCATAAAAAAAATCTTTGGAATTTTCCTCCCATAGCTTTGAGTGGTAAAAATGTATGGGCTCAGAACTAGTTGGGGTCCAACTCTAGTTCATGAGTGGAAAATGAGTCATAAAATAGATTGTGTCCATGATGTATGCGAACATATAAAATGGAGCATGTTGTCATCTATATTTCAACGCGTTATAATCGACAACCTCCCTGGATAGGTTATCTGATAACATTTTCGCCCAATTAAAAGTATAACCCTCAACAACTTCATTGATTATGGAAACCCATTCCACTGTACAATGTGCAGGATTTTTCCTACCGAATAATTGACATAGCATCATGGCGATGTACAAAATGTGAGCATCTAAATATGCTATGGAATACATGCCATGAGCATCAGTTTTGAATTTGGATGTACTACCCCACCAGGTTTTGATTATACCATGGCTGGTTCTACCATACCGAGTGCATTCCCTCCTCTTGAAATCCAATATAAATGTTGAATTATAATTATATTTAGGTTTAGATGATAATTTATTCATTACTTGTATATATTTTGGTCGAAAGGAGCCAACAAAGGTCTTTCAGTGACTAAATATGCTTCTGGCTGGGATGTCTATATGGTCCAAGGCCCATCTTTCATGTCATTATAAAGCATTATCCTTAKCCAAGCAACAACCTTGTGTAATTYGRACTAAGCCACAAGCCTAAACTTATKTGAGAATGATTCATCCTCTTCTTTGGCTGAATCATCAAGACATAGAAGAATTTAGTGCTCCAAGATGTCGTATACATGTTTCCAWGTTTTGATAGCATCCATGATTCAAGCAGTAGTGTTTGAGAGAATATCGGTATTTGGGTTACAATCCTCAGTAGGTGAATCATGTTTCTTTCCTGCTTTGTGCAAMTCCATGAAGTTAACCCTCCCGTTAGAAGAAAAAACCTGTAAGCTCTCAACACTAGATGTGAAAAATCCGATTGCAAATGACAGAATGGTTTGAAGTTCGAAATTACCTTTATTCATAAAACTATTAAAGTCTATTAATTTTCACATTAATCTACCGACAAAGTAATTATTAAGAAAAATCTATGGAATTTATTACTTGGCAATCACAATATTTATCCAAATCTTTAACTTCAACCAATTGTAAATGCAATTAAATTTTGACGGTTCGACATTCAGGGGTTTTAAATGTAGGATGACAAAAATCTTTCGAAGGCCGAATTCCCATAGCAACTAATCACCAACTAATCATTTTTATGTTTTAATTAATCATGTTTTAAAATTGTTTTAGCCTTAAGTACTTAGAAACTTCAAAATTCGGGGGTTGTGAATGAAGAACAACAGAAATCTCCTGAAGTGCGAATTCATGGAGTGATAATTGATAAGAATTATGATTAATTAAACTTGTTTAATGTTTTATTATTTTTTAAAACATTTTTTATTCATTATTATATCAAATTCTTCGACACTTTGGTACTTCAACGGTCCTGAACCTATCCTTTGATTTACCTCCCGAAGGACAATCTCCCGGAGTGACATGGCAGTGATGATGTAATTTTTAATGACATGTCAAGAAAAGATGAATGACTCAAGTCACCTAAAATCACGCGAATGATCTATCACAATTGATAAAATTGAATGCCATGTGTCAGCATAGGATAAGGTTTTATGAAAGGTGTCCTGTGAATCATCCGTGGATCTTCTTAGACGATTTTTGCGAGAAAAATGTCTTCGGGACTTTAGAGCTTTGTAACTTTGGGATATTTTTTCTTTAGATGGTTTGAAACTCCCAAAGTGTGAAGTCTCGAAATAACTGTAGGAAGATTTATTTTAAAATTCACGCAGCTTTAGAATTCCGAAAACATGAGATTCTTTTGATCCATTTAGCTAAAAAATCCTCAACGGATAATATTTAAAGTGCCTTATAGATATATAATGAATATGGATTTATTTAATAAAAAACAAAAAACAATTCTCCTAAGTTTTTTGGTTGATTTTCATTTTATTTTAAAAGGTAAAAACAAAGGTTTCGAAATTAAAAAGTTTAAAATTATAAATTTGTTATAACACAAGGCTTAGACCATCGCCAGTCCTTCATGATCTATGGTTGTATAGTTCCTTTTGGAGTCAGACAAATTTCTACCAAAAAATTATACCAAATGATCAAATTGATTCTCTCATGGTTGCAAAAGCACTGAAACAAGTGCAATGGAATATTCCTCCACATGCACCTGGAATATCTTGGTCCAATATTAAAAAATCAAGATCAAGACAGTCCCCAATCTCTCCTTCAACATGTCCAAAGCCTCTTGGAATTTCTATGTCTATACACACTTGGTTTCCTCACATAGTAATTTTGCAATGGTGTAGAAACCTTTGTATAACTCCATATGATTTGTCTATAATACCTTATTTATCCGAAGGTTGTGCACAAATCTCTTACAGATGTTGGGGATAACATGTTCACAATTGCTGCAATCTTCGCTTGATTGACTAATAGGCCTTCCTTGCATATGACATGTCCCAATAGAGTCCCAAATGGTGTACAAAAGATGCATTTTTTTATATATTTAAAGAGATCTGTAACTACCTACATCTTTCCAACATCAGCCATAGTACTTGCATATGATCATTGAGAAAGATGAACATTTTCCAATCATCTAAGTATACCTCCAAAAACTTGTGCTTAAATTCCTTAAACATTGCCACCATAATCCAAAAGAACACTGTAGGTGCGTTATTTAGACCAAATGTCATTACAATGTATGAAAATGAGCCCCACATTAACACAAATATTGTCTTGGCTTTGTCTTCTTCTGTGATCTACACCTGGTGATAGCGTGAGGAGCCATATGTGAATGAGTAAGCTTTGTGCCCACCCATGTTCTCCAATACTTTGTCTATATATGGTTTCGGAAGGGAGTCATATACACATGTGGAATTTACGCTGCACGGATCTACACAAATTATTAGATCACCCGTCTTCTTTGGTTGCACCACCATTAGGTTGATCCAATATGAATCCTCCATAGGGACAATGTTCCCCACCTATACCATTTGATCCAAATCTTTCCACATTTTTTTTTTGTATTCCATGATCAATTGATATGGTCTCTTTTTTACCAGATTAACATCTTGCTTCAACTGAATTTTCATCTCCCCGACAGATCGTGCAATCCCCTTCATCTTTGAAAAACTCCTTGGAAACATGTATTCATATTATTTCAGCATGTCAACCACTTGCATCACTATTTACTATCCCATTAATCCCCAATTATGGCCATATTAGGTGCTTCTTTTGTGCCTATATAGTTTCTTTGTTTTCAATGATTGTGTATGGTTCGACATAGTGCTACTGAAGGCCATTCCTTGAACTATTTGCATGCCCTAGGTTTCATTGATCTGCAATTTTTTAGGGTCTTCTTCCTATGAACCATTGATATCTAAATTCCAACATATACTGGTTGATTTAACTTCATCATTGGCTTGTGATAGGTGTAGACTATCTTCTGCATGGGGTCTTTGGGCTACTGATAGAATATAAAGTTCTTCATTCTTAGTAGAATTTCCCTCTGCACATGAACCTCCGACATAAAATTGAATGTTGCGTAGAACTGACTGACCAATTTCTCTTAGTCCCCTATTTTCCTTCTCATCTCCTCCTGGATGTACCAGATTCTGGGTGCCATATCCATGGTATGGAAAAAACTATGGACCCATTGTGCACTAGGAACCTTCTTTTCTATCCATTGTCACTCACAAAAACAAATATGTTCCTGAGGATCCTTATTACCCTTATACCAGCTCATTAATTCAAATTCGATCATGGGTTGGAACAATAATTTAATGCACTCCACCACCTATGTTCATTCCTGTAACTCTACACAGTGTGTCATCCACCAACACGTAGGTGTTCCCTTTACCACCACATCCATAGCCTAGATCCTTTGGGTCTTAGGCACATGGATCTCAATTTGTTCTAAAAATACCTCCACCAAGCTTGTTCCACCAAACCTTGGTAAGTCGTGTAACTCTGTTCCGACCCAACACACTGCTTTGGTGATTTGCAAACATCTCCTAATAGACATTTCATATAGCGTATTTTGCAAATTGGCCATCACATCCTCCAAATCTATATCATATGAGCAAACACTTCTCCAAATTAGTTCACCATCGGCTACAGAATTTACATAGTCTTCCCTACACTATGTAATTTTATATATGTCCTCAATGAACGAGATTTGTGCATCCACATTTATTAGCTCATTGTATCTGTCACTGTAGTCTGTATATAGTGGAGCAATAACTCACATAGTGTCCATCTCAAAGGACATATGTCGTTGCTTCAAATTTATTACAACATTGTTATCAAATTCCCAACGGAGTTGAGTAGGGGTCCGAGTCATCCATAATCTCAATTACTTCAAAGACTAGTTTAGTTTTTACCCCATCAATGTTAACTTTGACTTTCTCTAGTCTTCCAATTGCACAAATTTTGTATTGATTTTTCATCCTGAGTTGAACTTGGGACTACACTAGCTTTGGTTTTCCCATCAAATCCCATGACTTATTCAAAAATATGTTCACATCACCCCCTAGGTCCAACATAACACCTTCCATATCATAGCTTCCTATATTAGTTGTCATATTTTATTCTTTGATTGTGTGCTTTCATCTATTGATATGGAACATGCCCCTCTCTGGTAGTGAGAAAAAAATATTAACTTTTTTCTCCTCTTTCTCAATGCATCCCACCAATAGGTGGGTCAATTTCTTGGTAATAATAGGATCATCCAATATGTTAAGACAACAACTCAAGAATTCACTTACCTAGTCCTCTGAATTAGTCTTTGGGTAAGTATTGTGTTGTGATTCTTCATGTGTCATGCATTCCAACTCTTGATGTGCATGCATCCCATCCATGTGTTGCAACTCTCAATGCACATATATCTCGTTAATCGTGTTGCGCTAGAATTTTTTTTGTTGCATGACGTCAAACTTAGGAATTTCCTATGTTGCTTTCCTAATTTTTCCTTCTAATTACTATTATGTACATTCTCCTTTTTGCAGGTCAAATTCTGTGTATATCCTCCTCGGGTTACTACTTGTAAGTCAACTTATTCTTTTAACTTTTTTTCTTCACGCACCTCAACAATCACCATGTTGTAGTGCCCCTTTTTTTCTTCCCATTTTGCCAATAACTCTGGGAAATCCTCCGTGACATGGTATACATTGTGGAAATATCCACATAGTTCATGTGCCTTGGTATAGAACCAATACAAGTTCTCTATCTCACACAGTTAAAACAAGTATGTGTTCTTGCTCCTCCCCCACCACATCCTCTTCGTCTTCCTCTTCCTCTTCCTCTTTCATATCCTCCTCACTAGCCTCCTTAGAATCTTCCTCGATCAAATCCTCCACAAAGCCTCCATGGTATCCACCCTTATTCTCCTCTTGGACCATGAAAGCATTTGTAGTATGATCCTTCATTAGCTGAAACGACAAGAAGTTGTTCACATCATGTCCCATAGATTTGAAAAACTCGCAAAATGGAGTGCGCATAGTATTTATATACTTTTGTAGTGTTGGGAAACATGGATGTACATGACCCCATTATCTAAAAGTTTTACACTGGTTGGTCTATATCCCTACCAGAAATGGATTCAGTGCACTAGTCGTTGTGTAAATTTCCAATGCATGACACTCATTCCTATGGTGACCTTCTGCGTGACACATGTTACACCAGACATTCTCATGCACCACCTTAACCTTTTCCATATCTTGTAGTTGCATTGTGAGGTTCACGAGATGATATTTTACTTTTCGAAACCATGCCAACGTCTCGCCACCTCCTAGTGTAGACTTTAAGCACATTACAATCTCCACGACTTTCGTCTGAGTCATTACTTTCTATTGAGTGAGCAGGACTTGAATGTGAGGTAGGAATATGAAAATAAGTCATTCTCTGTGCTAGAAATATTGGATCTGAAATGTCAATATGTATACCATGATCTTGAACCGTTGGTCATAGTCCCACACTGTTTCTTTGACTTGTTTCTTAATCTCTTTGATCTTGGTTATACATTGTGATTCCAACTTCATTTTATGGAATTCTCTCAAAAGATATATCTTTATCTTTGTAAGGGACCTTGCTTGTCCTATTGGCACAGTGTTAAGATCTAGAAAAACCCATGTGTTATGTGTAAAACCCCTTATTAATCCCTAGATATTGAATTATTAAATTTATAGTGTTATACTTGTATGTCAACTAGAACCCTTCATTGTACCCTTTCATTATAATTGTACCCTTTGTCCCTTATATCTATACCAAGGAGACTGTGATGTCCCCATTTTTGGGTTCTCTTGTTCTACAGTTGGGGATAACTTCTGAGGCTTATGTTAGACTAGACATAAGGGTAAGGTTATGTTATCGATGATATCGAAAGAATTGGAGTTATATGAGGCCTAGACTAGTCCATTTACCATCTTTCATCATTAGGATCACTTGCTCACTTTTTTTTCTTAGTTTCATGGTGGCATTCTGATGATTCCTGTAAATTGGGGTTATTATTGAGCATAATTTAATTAAATACACTAATGGTGTTATTCAGATCATATTGTCTAAGGTAATACCTTGGTGTATTAACTTGTTGGAATCGAGACGAAAAGATCTAAAGGTTGGGATGATGAGAAAGGGACTTCTGGCATTTGGGAATGTCTTGAAATCCAATTAATCATATTTTAACATTAAAAAGGGGGTTAAAAAGGGTTATAAAGTGATTTTAATCTTTAAGTTGTGACTTAAATTTTATAAAGTCACTTTACTTTTTTAAAAGGGTAAAAGGGTCCAAAAAGGGTACATGAGGAGATAAAAGAAGGATGAGGGTGCCCTACCTCATTATGCATTGTTATTTTCTAAAACAAAATTGAGAGAGCTCTTGTGGCTTTGGCTCTTGGGATAAAAAACCCTAGAGAAGAAGATTGGGATTGTGTTTGGTGGTGAAACTATCCACCCTATCCTATCATAGAGGAGGGATCATCCATATTTCTCCATTGTGCTTTAGTGTGGTGGAGTATTTCATCATTTGGCAATTGGGTTTCATTGTTGAAGTCAATTTTTTCTTGAGTAGGGTGATTTTGGGGTTGTGGCTGCTCATTTTCTTAAGAGTGTCAAGTTATCTTGCTTGTTGGGTCAAACTTTTGTCTTGGGTGTCAAGTTATGCATTGTAGGTGAACGATTTTAGTTGTTGGGTGAGTTCTTTGTATGTTGGGTGCAAAAATTCAACAAGGGGGTTGAAATATCATTGTTTGGGGGAAAGTTTTATTACCATAACATAACTTATTTATTGTTGTCCGATTTCCATACTAGTTGGGTGAGATCTCTTATTTTGGGGTTGTGTTATTACCGTTGGTTGAGTGTATTCCTTGTTGGGTCTCTTTATCCTTTGTTTGGGTCAAGTTATCAGCTGGAAAGGATGATTTACCTTGGATAGAAATCATGGGGTTTGCAGAGGTCGATTATTACCTACTGGAATTTTGGGAAAGATCCTTTCAACGCTACAATAACCTACAACACTTACTTCGATTACTCTCTCATATCTACACCAATTCATGTAATGAGGTTAGAAAGTAAATAAACATAGAATTTTGTGGTGTGCCATTGTTTTTGGTGAAATTACTTAGAGTTCTCTTGATGTTATAAATTGTTTGTAATATTCATTTTCCATTTGGCATCTATACTCTTATTTATTCACTGAAGAAATCCATTAGAACACAAAACAAAAAATACCCAAACATATATTAGCAACAATCAAGGGATATATAGGGTCGGGTTATGCCAACAAGTGTTTTATAAAATTCCACACATAAATAGACTTATAGCAGCAGATAAAAAAAAAGGGGGTAATATAGTGGGGTTGAGTCATGAACTAGAACATTGTATGCAAATTGTTTGTTGAAATGACTACATTAATAAACTAAGTAAAAAAACCCAAAGAATTGAGTGGGGACATTACAGTGGTACCAAAGCTAGTGATATTGCAAGCCTGTGATTATTATCTTCATAGTCTTTGAACTGAGTTACCAGTAGGGCTATAGTTTTTTAGTATGGAAGCAGTTCAGGATCGATTTATGTAGTAGAATTCTGGACACAATTTCTTAGTGACAAAAGCCTTGTGTGAAGGGAATTTGTTGTTATGCTTGACAATGATTTTGTTGAAAGAAGAGTCACTCCAGCAGCCATTAAAGCTGTCCTTGACAAGTTTATACCATATTTCCTAGCGATGTAGTGGCTTAAGAAGTTGGGGACAAATCACGAACTCATGGATAAACTTTCGAGGGAGATAGAAACAATCAAATTCATGCCTTACTACCAGGGGTATCTAGCATTGGGTGAGGAGATATGTGTATCTTTTCCCTTTAAAGGCTATTACACCCTCAAGTATGGAAGTTGGCCCAAGGATTTGGATGAGGATTCCTTTAAATACATAGTGAGGAAATTGAAGAGAGATGAGCATGAAGAACATGTGGAGGAACATGCATCTAGCCATGATGAGAATGAGCACATAGAGGAAGACCAAATATCATCCTATGATACACCATCATATCTAATCAATGAGACTGATGAAACTAGTGTATTGTATGGGTATACCCATGATGAATTTTTTAAATTAGCAAAAGATGAGGATGCAACATCTTATCCTACTTATGAAGACTATGAGGAAATGTTCCAATCAACCAATGTTGAGGATCCAAGATATTTTCATGTGAATGATGCTTATGATGAGGGTGGTTCAAGTGTGATAGAACATAGACATGATTCAATACCTTATCCTTTTTATGACATGTATGATGATGCATGAATGATTCTACCAGAGCTATGCATGGGGGATGACAACAAAAGGGTTGAATTGGTGGATGAAATATTGTATGAGGATGATAGTCCATGGGAGTCCCATCACTGCATGGTATCATTTAGTGATTCATTTGGTCCCTTGTATGAAGGCCCACACCATGTTGATGGAATAACATTATGTGATTTGGAGAACCAATTATTGGTCACTGAGGAGAAAATTTTAAAGGTGTTGGCAAGGGAAGGTGGCCCTCATAGATTCATTGAAGATATTATGTGGAAAAATCAAATGGAGGAAAGAAAAAAAGGATTTTTAGGTGGAGTCACTAGTACCCAATTACACATTATCATATAATCACTAGAGAAGATGAAATCCAATTAATTGTAGTTGTTCATGGATAGGGACCTTGTTCTTAAGTTTGTTGAATACAAGGGAGGTTGAGGAGATTTATTACCAGCTAAGTTTGGCACACTCTTCATCATTGAAAACAATAGAGACTCCATCATATTTGGCAACCATGACACATGAGGGCATGGGTGGCACTCATGATTTTAGG
>JASDQU010205397.1:32873-43273 GCA_032191745.1 Picea mariana
CTCATACATTGGTGGGTCCTGAGTTTACTGTGAAACTAATGTAGACACAACATTATGCTTGAGAAGCTCTTTTCAGGCCTCTTTAAATGTTTCCTTTTCTTTCTACACATCAAATTGCTTTTGTGGCTCAATATTCTGCTTGACCCATTGGTGTTGAGCTAGATCTTGTTTTGTTGCATCAACTTCTGTCTTAGATCCTCCTCGAGTGACTATATTGATGTTTTTCCCATCCTCCCTGGATTTTGCATAAATACACTGGACATTTTGGTTGTTCTGGTTCCTTTTTTCCTAGATCTTTTCCAAGAGTGTTGGGCAGTCTTATGTGTCATCATCTACTGTGCGACAGTATATACATGTTACCAGTGGAAGTGGAAAATACATTCCATAATTTCCTAGTTGTTGGAAGTTGTGGCACACTACTGGTTCTCTGCCTTGTCCAAATCCTCTTTTTCCTCATCCTCCACCTATTTATCCACCTCAATTTCCTTGCGGTGCATTGTATTGGGGTATCTAGTTATACTGCATAGGGTTATAGTGTGGTTGTGCATTGTTGTACTGCGGTTGCGCATTGTTGTATTGTGGCTACGTATTGTTGTATGGTGGTGGAACCTAGATAAACTAAGGCGTAGTTTCCCCTTTCATCAACTCTACTTGCACCCTGTAAGTCTCTGAAGTTATTTATCTCATCAGTTCCCGCGTTCTACAATCCTTATCATCATGACCCACTGATTTACAAATTTTTTCAATATGAAATTTTCAGTATCGTATTATACTTCTACATCATTGGACAATGATATGGATCATTCCCATGCATCTTAAAAGTCTTGCATCATGGTCCTCTTGTTGGCAAGGGGTTCGACACCCCTGTTTCCAAGTACTGCACAAACGGTGGACATTCTTTCTTATGATGTCCTTTTGTCTTGCATAGCATACGTCAAACAACTTCTCTTTTCTCTTTTCCATTAATATGGTTAAGTTGAAATGTCAGATTCTTCAAATCCTCCTTCATATCCTCTATTTTTGGATCTGTCTACTGATACTGGTTCTCTTCTAGTTGTAGGGATGCCTACAGAGCCTTTTTCTAAGTTTGTAACTTATGTTTTCTCAAAGAATACGTCAAGTGTGGTAACAGTGAGTTCACAAATAAGTGCCTATGTTTCATGTCAATAATTTCATATTTCAACTTACCTTTCAGACATTTAAACCTATTATCAATATCCCAAATAGACTCACCTAGTTTCTTCCTGATTTCAATCATTTCATTCATGTACTAGTCTTCTGAGCTTGAATTATGAAACTCGTTTACTAGTAGTTTTTTCATGTCTGCGATAGTCTTTGGTACTCCCTGTGGATTGTTTACATCCAGGCTCATGTACCAATCCAACAGATGGTCTCTTAGTCTGATAGCTATCTGCACAATATTTGTATCCTCACCTGTGATATGCTTTTCTTCCCACATCTTCTCATAGATGAATAAATGATTTTTAGGGTCATCCGATGCCTCTCCCCAAAATTCTAGTAATATGATTGTAGGATCTTGTCTTGCCATTTTGAACTGTGTTGAACCACTTGTTTCACGTTGTGTATATAATTCACTATTAATTCCTGAACTGGATCCCCTAGTTGATTTTCCTTGATTGGACCCCTGTCCTATTGTTCTTCTTCCACTACAATTTTGTTGTCTAAACACTTATTTTCTTTCGGGTGTATTAGTCGCACATGGGGTTGTAGTTTCCACACTAACATTGATCTGGATTAGATTTTTTCCTTTTGTTTCTGACCTTGGACCTCTTGTTTTCCTTTCATATGTTGCTTTCATGATTTCCTCAATATTATCCACAACCCAGAGACCTCTTCTTCATCGTTCGCCAAGCCCTCACTATCAACTATGACTCTCTTCTTGTTATTCATCTTATATTGGTAAGGGCTTCCACTGCACATCTTTCCAAAATTTTCCATTATCTTCTTTATTTGGTCCTCTTCCATCATGATTGGTTCCATGGCCTCCTTCTTCTTTCCCTTATCCATCTCCCTATCCATATATCAACCTCGTGTCAGTGATTCCCCCCTTCCCCCATTCACACAGGGAAGTTTAGTTGTCTGATTCCATGGTTATCACACCTTTGTGATACAATAAAATATTGATTGAAGTATACAACAATATGATGTACCTATCTATGGGTCCCTTTAGAAAATCCTTCTCTGTAGCAGTGTAGGACTTCGCGGTATCTACTGTAAATTCAATGATAAACCCCACAACAATAATATCTAACCAGAAATATACTGCACGCATGAATTTGCTATTAACTTGTTATAACTGCCCGATCTCCACAGGATGCCACTCTAGATATTTGATCTGATTCATTGGGTGGTTTTACTTCAACCTTAATAACCACTCCTGCAATAGATGCGGGAAATCACAAGAAAATACCTCATGCAAGTCAATAAACATGTATTTGTTGAGATATTTTCATGGAGTCAACTTAGGGTTTCTATTGTCCTTCTGTGCAAACTCGAGTTCCTTTGTTTTCAACCACCTTTCAATCTCCGACTTTGTTGGATTCCATGGCTTGAACATTCCCTTCTATACCTTCATCCTCTGTGATTTTCTTCCACCGATCCCATCCACTCAATCTTGTGCAATTCCAGTTGGAAATAGAACTATTTGTTGGCTACTTCTCTTTGACTAACCCAGGTTCTGATCTCAAACAAGTTTCCAACAAAACCCTCAAAACTACCGGCCCTCATGGTAAACTAGAAGGCAACGCTGCACACAGGGTGCAAAACGTAGTCTTACATGAGATAGATTTTATGGGGCTATGCAATACTCAGCTGTTTGTAGTCTAGGAATGAGTGGGGATTGTGTTTAGATTATTTTCTTCATACATCATCATTATTAATCATTCATCTACTTCTATGATTCATTCATATTCAAACCTATGCATGCATGCTGTTATAACTAGTTTTAATCATTCATTCTTGAGCTAATGATTAACAAAATCGTAAAAATTCATTAACAGTCACATAGAACACAATGTTTTACCATGGTTCACTCCCTCCCGGGGCTACGTCCACAAAGATCTAGATTCTCGTCTCTTTTATTTATTATGTTGCAAAGTCTTGTGTTGCACGCATTACATTCTCAGTATTACATTCAAAATGAGGGTAAGTAACCTCTAAGAGGCTGACTAGATCACACCATGCTCATCAGCCTGTGACCTAACCATCAAAGACTAGCTTATTCTACTCCACCACAAGAATCATAACAAAACTTACTACAATAAATAGTTTCCCAACCAACCAACTCTCAATAAACAACTGACCGCCCTTTTCCTAGACCTCCTAGGTCCTTATTTATATTACTCTGTAGGCTTATAGTCGTTACAATCTTTGTCAAAAATCCTAACCGTAACATGGTTAAGCCTGTCTTCATGCGTACCACATTTCTTTTCCTACTGCATGTTGCTTTTTCTTCTTTTTTGCATGTTGCTTTCCTACCACATGTTGCACGCGCTCCAAAAATAGATCTCTCTCCAAAATGGGCATGTTCCCAAAATATAATTTCTTCCCAAAATAGGCTTGCGACCAACATCCACATTAGTATATGCCAATGGTTTTATTAGGGATGTTATCCATGAATGCGGGGAATCATCCCTTGGGTTTCCCCACAAGGTTTTCCCTGGGAAAAATAAATCCATATCGCATGTTGTATGTTTTTAACTCAGAGTAATGGTAGAATGGGCATGTCGTTTCCATGAAATTCAGTTAATCAAAGTTTTTTTTTTTATTTTCATTTTATTTTTTTACTCACACATGCATTTCTTTATCATTTTGCATTTTTTTGGGAGTCTAGATATGCCTCGAGAAGAAAATAATATTATTTTGAGTACCTTGATATCCAAGGGATGAATCTTAGTACATGATAGTATGCATTTTTTATTGGGTGTGTGGAGTTAGATGTGTGATTGCATCACTTGTGTATGTGAGTTTGTTTCTCATATGTGAGTGGGTTGCTATGTGGAAAAGGGAATCAATTATGTGTGTGACTTATTTGACACTTATGTTTGAGTGTGTCACTTATGTAAGTACATGTAATGAGTGTGAGTGTGTCACTTATGTAATCATGTGGGTTGAGTGTGAGTGTGTTTCTTTTGCATGGGTGTAGCCTTTTGCTTCAATTCACAACACTCAACCAAATGAGATAACCCACCAATGTATCTTCCTTTTGTATCACTCCCAACCATAGGGCAACTACCCATAAACAAGAATCTCAAATTCTATCCCTCAAATGTGAATTCCCCAAGCAAAGAGAACTTCCTTAGAAGAACCAAAATGAAAACAAATGTATGCATGGTGAAAATTAAAAAAGTGTATTTGATTAAACAAGCATGAATCCTCAAACTTTCATGACAACCAAATTCCCATGAAGATAATTAGAAATAATTACATATGGCATGCATAATACAAAAATATTCTCTAATAGTGAATAACAATAATTTTACATATTCATAAAAATGAAAAAAAACCTCTCTTTTAATAGAAACTAGATAACTAAGAGAAAATTTCTACCCAACCATAGGAGTCTAATGCAGATACCACCTCCATGCCAACCTATGAGGCCACTGGGGTCAAGGAACCAAGAGACAAACTTCTATCTCTCTTAGCCCAATCCATCTACTCTCATGCCCTAATTGGCTCACCATAGAGCATTAGATGCATCTTCCACTGCCCCACACAACATAATAAAGATATTCTTTTTATATGCTCAATATTCCCTTAAATATATCATTCCCTCTAGTGCTCTTCAATGTGGACATAAAAAGTGCAGTTTGTTGTATGCTTTATGAGAATTGCCTAGAAGAACAATACTTGGATGCCATGCATCCAAAGAATAGAAAATAAATAGTGGGTGATGAGTTTCTACCATGCCCAACCTCTATGCCCACCTACAAATGTAACACCCCATTTTCCCCGATATGTAAATATATGTCTAAATGTCGCCATGAGTCATGGCTATTATGTTTCATGTTTTGGACCATGATGAACAATTAAAATGATAAATTGAATTTTGATGATGATGAAAATAAATTGTTGATGGGTGGAGCAATTACATAGAAAATTATTCCATGAGAGGGTAATGGTGAGGAAACTTCCTTTCCAATTTAATATTCAAGAAAATATAGATTGCCCATTTTTACTAGAATTTCAATTAATGAAGGAAGTTGGTAGTTGAACTACCAACTTCCCACCATTATAACAAAGAATGGGTGATTGTACCATAACTGTCTTTCCTCATAAGCATGGGAAGAAAAGTACCCATCTGGAGACTTCTGAGCTGACCTCAAATTTCAGGAAAAAATGATCCATAAAATCAGAGAGGTAATAGAGTGTTATAGAATTTTTTTCCACACTCCATGCATCTTTATTTGATGGCCTTTCATTTCCCTTTGCAGACTCAAATTCCCCATTTTACTCATTCTAGAGTCAAAAATTTAAAATTTGGTACATATACACGGGCCATAGTTTGACAAATCGTGTATACGCATGTTGCTCCATTACAACCCACATACATAGGGCTTTTTGCTAAAAAATTAAAAAATATGTCAGGTTTCCATGCCAAGTCACGAGATCCATGATCCTTGACCTTCTATATACTGGAAAGTCTCCAACTCGACCCTTAAATTTCATTTGAAGGCTATAAATTGAGCCACACACAAACCTTGAAGACATTCATCATTGAGAGCAAAGAAACTCTAGAGAAATTTCACTTCACATTGAGTTTGCATCCCTTTGTCCTTGAAATTATAAACTTTTTGTGTGTTTAGTCCCCAAGATCTTATTATTTTGAGAAGGAGAAACTCAATTACTCATACTACTTGTGAGCTTGCCATTGTGGGGGATTGAAGTGGTAAAGGACCAAGTGGAGGGACTCAGTTTCTTGGTTCTGATATGCGTCGTTACAAAAGTTTGTCACCTATGTACTTTTTTTTATTACATTAATAGAAATACTCTTTTCTTGTGCAATTATATGTCACAAATATTTGTGTTTTTTTCATGGAAATATTTTTTGTACATGTTAATGGATTATGCTAGTTTATATGTTAACATTTTATATAATTTTCATATGCTTTTCTATCTTGGATATTGAGGACATGTTGTAGGTATCAAGAATTGGATCATCAGATCAACTATGGTCTTGATCGGATGTCTTGACGAGGTGGGATTCTAGCCTTCCTTTCGTTAGCATTTCCATTTATCTAGCATACTTGAGACTAGAGTTGATTTCAGGGTGTCATTCTATCTCTTGTAGTTTACCCCTAGCCATAGAGATATTTTCCTTGTAACATAATTGGCGACTCCACTAGGGATGATCTCCCATTTTGGGTATTGGATGAATTTTATCCTTTGTTGCTCTTTGTTTTCTTGATTTTTTGTGTCGCCTATTGCTTGACAAACTCTATTTTTCTTTGTATCTGAGTTTCTTGGCCTAACCCTTGCCCAGGAAGTGTCGTCTTTGGAATGTGTAGGTTTTCCCTTGAAATTCGTGTACATACATGTGTTTTCTATCTTTAGGGTGCCTACATACACTTTTGTTCCTTGAACAACCATGTACACTATTTTCTAAGTATTTTGGCTAGGTTTAATGTTCGTTGGGTGAGTTGTTATGGTTGCTGAGACTTCTTGGGTCCCTGTCTTGACTGTTKAGTTTCTATAGAGTGATAGGAAGCTACATCATTGGAGAATATTTTGGGAGAACTCATTTCTTGTCCTTACATTCTGGTCTGGGTAGTCACTTCTTGGTGTCTTGCTTGGATTGTATTCTTTTGCTTGCAGTAGGGTCTTCCTGGGAGGTTATTTATTCACTCCTTGCATTTTCATTTCATTTGTKGAGGATTGAAGTGGTGAAGGCCCAKGTGGAGGTACTTAGTTTTTTGGTTCCGATATGTGTCATTACAGAAGTTTGTCACCTATGTACTTCTGTTGATTACATTAMTATAAATATTGTTTTCTCATCCAATTATATGTCACAAATATTTGTGTTTTTTTCCATGGGAATATATTTTGTACATTTTAATGGATTATGATAGTTTATATGCTAATGTTTTATATAATTTCCATATGCTTGTGTATCTTGGATGTTGAGKAAAAGTTGCAGGTATCAAGCATTGGATCGTGAGCTCAGTTGTGGTCTTCATTGGACGTCTAGACGACGTAGACTTCTAGCCTWATTTTYGTTATCATTTACATTTATCTAGAATACTTGAGACTAGAGTTGATTTATGGGTGTCATTCCTTCTATTGTGGTTTACCCCTAACCATAGATATATTTTCCTCATAACATAGAGTGGTATGAGAGCTACGAGTAGGTGGAGAGAACATGGGGAAAATTCCTCTAGTTCACAACAAACAGAGGGGATTCAAGTTCTCTGTGATCTGAGTTAGAAACAACGAGTAAGAGTCTCTAAACCAAGTTGATAAATGAGGATGCAAATTTTAGGTGTTTAGCAGTTCAAGCCAAGTTTTGTGACTCCTTGAGTCAAGAAAAATTCCCCTTGCTTGGTGGAATTGGAGAATATCTTGATAATTTTTGTTGATGAAGGAGAGTGGTCATCATCTTTATACCTCTGTTATTGAATGATATTTTTTCCTCATGGCATCATCTTCTGGCTAGGGGGTGGAAAAATACAAGGATAGAAAAAATATATATGTGCCTATGGTTGGGTGGAAAGATGCTCACCCATCAACAATTGGCAATCTATCTTAAATTATCAGATAAGTGTTTCAATGTTTTGTATATGCCATGCTAAGTTCCTTGATGCTATGGAATTTATGTTTTGATTATATGAAGAATTTGATATTTTGTTCAAGTAGTGAAATTGTTGTTGTTGACAAAGTGTCCTTAGACAAGTAATTTTATTGATAAGGAAAAAGTGATTACAATATGAAGTGAGAACTCATAATCTACTTCTTAACCTCACTTGAAGAAGGAGCTAGTTTATACAGCTCAACTCTAAATTAATATATAGGAGAAAAACCAATCACATAATCACATGAGTATGATAGGTGTCCTTTACATAGAAGCTAGGTGTCCTTATCCTAACAAACTAGAATAAACTAATTTCTAAAAAAGATTATACTAGAAAATACTTAGACTATAAAACTTTAGGATTATGAGGCTAACAATCCCCCATTTAATCCTAAAGTTCATGTTTAAAAATACCAAGTTCATCTTTGAACTTAGTGAACTTTATTCTACCAAGAGGTTTCGTAAAAATATATGAAGTTGTTGGAAGGTTTATAGTTGGGAGTAAGCTTGTCATTGATGGAAAGATCAGCGATGGCAAGAATAGCGAAATCGCAAAGTGAGGAAATCGCAATGTGGACGAAATCGCGAAGTGGCAAAATTGCGAAGGTGGATGAAATAGCGAAGCAACAAAATCGCGAAGTGGAAAAATCACGAGAAGATCTGGGCCGTAGGATCTGGGGTATCTACGAAGGCTCAATAGCCGTTAGATATGGTGAAGCTACAAGGTGGATAAGTCCAAAAGTCATCCAATTCCCTAAAACTGTGAAGGAATCCTGGTCATCCATCGGGGATAGTCGTGGACTGTTGATCCATAGGACACGTGGAGAAATATCGTCATGTCACTCTCTAGAAAGTCAAAGGAACGAGGTTCCCTAACCTCTCGATTTCACGATATGTGAAATCGTGAAACAATCTCAGCCGTCAGATCGAGGTTTGATCTGGACCGTTGATCCGACTCCATCTCGGAGTTTCGCGTATTGTGACTTGGAGTAACAAGAACCTCCATCGCAGGAATCGTGAGATGCGAACTCACGATAAGATCTAGACCGTCAGATCAAGGTGTGCTCTGGAATGTTGATCTGAGCTCCATCTCGGAGCTTCGCCTATCGCAACTTGGAGAGGTAAGAAACATAACCATCGAAATCACAATATGCGAAATCGCAATTTAATCTTGGCCGTCAAATCAAGGTGTAGTTTGGACCATTGATATAAGCTTCATTTTGGAGTCTCGCCTATCGCGACATGGAGTGACAAGAACCTCTATCGAAGGAATCGCGAGATTCGAATTCACGATGAGATCTGGACCGTAGATTCATCGATATCATGGACCGTTGATCTAAGCTTCATTTCGGAGTTTCGCCTATCGCAACTTGGAGTGACAAGAACCTCCATCGAAGGAATTGCGAGATGTGAATTCACGATGAGATCTAGACCGTAGATTCATCGAGATCGTGGACCGTTGATCTTAGCTCCATCTCGGTGTTTCAGGGATTGCGACTTGGAGAGTCGAGATGCCTCATCTCCAGACTCACGAAATGCGAATTCGTGAAAAGCACTTTTTGCATAAGTTCTTGGTCATGGCCATGGTCATATAGAGGAAGGGGCTATCGTAGAAAATCTTTGTATCGGAGCTTTAAAGATCATGACATGAAGTGTCGAGACACTTGGCCACAGGAATGCTGAAATGCCGAAACCCGATTTAAAGGCAAGATTAATAAAGTTCATCCAATGGTGCAGATAAAATTGAGCACAATCGAAGGGCTAATGTTGATCCTCACAGTGTAACTTCTAGAAACCATTGATGGTTTCTACTAGAGGATGCGAAGAGACTTCGGTGTGATTTCCAAAGGAGCTGAAGAATTACATGGAATCTGCCAGTGGAATGAAGACGATTCGTGGAGGAAATTGACAGTTGGATGAGGGTTGGAGCTCGTAACTGAAATAGAAAGGATGAGCTCTATTGTAATAGAGAAGACGAAGAGTCTCAACTGCGAGAGAGAAAAAGGAATCTCAGCATAACACCTAGTGATGATAGACACAGAGGTTGAACTTCCTGAGAAGCTGAAGAGTCGCAATGATGATCACATAGAGAACTTGAGATGTGGAGGAGATTGGCGCGGTATGAGTATGCAGAGGAATGGTGAATATTGCATGCACAAGAAGCACAGAATCTATAAATACATGGTACAGAGAAGAGATGAGGCTGTTGTTGTTGCTGGAGTTGTTGTGGATGTTGTTGTTGAAGGTGATTCATGCATGAAGAAGGATCAGAGTGCAGCAGCTGAAAAGAACAGAAGAAGAGTTGTGCAGCGAATGGACATGGTGCACAGAGCATAAAAAGCAGAAGAACAGAATGGGCAGTGGATGCATGTAGGAAGACAGTGAGGAAGTCTGAGTAGCAAAATATTGCAGAACAGTGATAAGACTGGTAAGTTGTTATTGAACACTTTATCACTGTAATAGATTTCAGTATTTCATATTCACAATCCAGGGTGGTTGGGAGGTGCTAGGGAGGACTGGTGTCCTCAGAGGTTCAAGTGGGTGCTTGAACACAGGGAGTTGGTGCTTCCTTCTAGTTGGTGCTAGAGAAACC
>JASDQU010205398.1:3107-14835 GCA_032191745.1 Picea mariana
GTCAACCCTTAGAAGGAAGATCTCTCCCTAGTATGGTTGCCAATTCTGTTACGAGGGAAAAAATCTCTATGGTCAAGGGTAAACCACGACAGATAGGTATGACTGCAGAAATCAACTCAATTCCATTGTATTCTATATAAACTAATGTGAAAGATAAGAAAGAGGCCTACCTTGATACAACGTTCGATGATGTTCCACAGTTGAGCACTTCGACCCAAATCTTTATACCTGCAACAAGTTCTCAACAAACAAGCAGAGCAAGTACATAGTGATAATATAAGGGGGTTAGCACATTAGATAACATAATCCATTAATAAACATTACAATCATGCCCATGGATAATAATCATATATTTGTACGATACCAATAGGATGGGAAATGAGTATTTCTATTAATAATTGATCAACGTAAGTGACAACATTACAGACTTCCGTGTCAGCACGGTTCAAAACCAAAAAACCAAGTTCCTTCCAACTGGGCCTCCACCACTTCAATGGTCCACCAAAGGGAAGATCATAGGAGAGAGGCAATGAGGTTCTCTCAACAATAGGGAAAGAGCTTGGGGGCTGAACACTGTGTTTAGACTTGAGGGACAAAGGGATGCARACTCAATATGAAGTAATTTCTCCAGAGTAACTTTGCTCTCAAAGTTGAATGATTTCTCTTCTTTTCCATAGCGYGGAATTATGCTTTTATAGTCTTCAAAATGMAACTGAAGGGYCGAATCAGAACGTTTCTAGTATGTGGAAGGCMAAGGATTAGAGATCTCCTGACGYGACATGGAAACCTGACTCCATTTTTGTATTTTCTAGCACAAATCCTGATGTACGCGGGCTGTAATGGAGCAGCCTATGTATATGCATGTTGTATAGAAGATAGGGCGCGTATATGTGGAAAAATGTGTATTTTTGGCTCTGGATTCATCAAAAATGGATGACAAGTTTTCATAGGGAAATGGAAAAAGGCCCTTTGTGCAAGATATCAATGGCGAGGCAAATCTTGCTATAACATAAATCAATTAATAAAAGTTACCATTTTTGTTAATTAAATGAAGGGGTACAATGTTTCATTTCAAAAGGACACATTGTTTCAAAGTGGCACCCTTTGGAGGACTATATAAGTAAAGGAATATGAAGGGAATAAGGTGTCTTGGTGGATATATGTATATAATGGATTGAATGAAAGTTCATTCTATCAGGTTAGTGTTTGTTTACAAGCCGAGTCTTTTCATGAGGATTGGATTCCTCACAACTCAGTTGGATCTTAGATCAACAAGTCGGGTCTTTTAATGAGGGTTGGTTTCTTGGTTTCTCAGTTGGATCTGAGAACACAAGCTAGGTCTTTTATCAGAGAGTTGAATATCTCATATTTAGTTGAAGTTGAATATATTAAAGGATTGATTTTATTTGTATCCATTTAAGTTAAATAAATAAAAGAATGACATTTTATCTACTTTATATAGTTTGTGTTATACATGTTTATGAATAATTAATTGAAATGCATATATCTTATTTAGTTAATTTAGTTAATATATGAAAGTGTGAAAAGTAGCCAAAAGTTCCGAACACTGATTCACCTCCCCTCTCAATGTTAGTGTGTGTTTCAACAATTGGTATTAGAGAAAGGTTTCTTCAAGGAAAAAAGCCTAATCACTGGAAGGAAGATCCTAATAAACACACAAATGAATGAACAAATTTCTATCTCCATAAATGA
The DNA here is from genome assembly GCA_032191745.1 of Picea mariana. Lineage (NCBI taxonomy): Eukaryota > Viridiplantae > Streptophyta > Pinopsida > Pinales > Pinaceae > Picea > Picea mariana. The sequence goes on from JASDQU010205398.1 coordinate 4,821, forward strand.
AGCTCCTTTATTTGATGGAACAAACTACTCTTCATGGAGGGAAAGAATGAAAATATATCCAAAGTCAAGAGGATCTGGAGTTTGGGACTTGGTAGTAAGTAAGCCTTGGTACTTAACTACCTCAACGAACAAATCCAAAACTACAAAATAAGCAAAGAGAAACAATTGAATGGCATTAAAAGAAATCCAGAATGGACTATTAGACCAAATCAAACAAAATATGGGGCACTGCACCTCTGCTAAAGTATTATGGCTCCAAATAGAGATTTATTATCAAAGTAAAGTACAAAACACAGAAAAAAAAGACAATTCCATCAATGAATTGATGCAATCCCCAGTCATATATAAATAAGACAACTCAAATAAGGAATTGATGCAATCCCCAATCATCAGTAAATAATAGAACTCAAACAAGTAATTGATGAAATCCCCAGTCATCAAAGAAGAAGATAACTCAAACAAGGAATGTATGCAATACCTAGTCATCAATGAAGAAGACAACTCCATCAAGGAATTGATGCATACCTCAGTAACCACTGAAGAAAAAATACTGAATCTTAAGACTGATGTTATAGCTACATTATAAGGGATTCRTATGGAACCAAAAAATGACATATATWTTGAAGTTCACGTGGAGGCTCTTGAAAATATCRAWTACACAACTATGTGCACTCTAGAAGAGTTGGAGAAACTTCAAAATAAATATACGTTGCTACTACAACAATTAGATCAATCTAAMAACCATGAAGAGMAAGAACAAAATATTCAGCTAGAAGACAAAGAAGAAGAAATCAAAAGATTGAAGACCAAAGTTGTTGATCTAACAAAATAAATGAATGAGTTGAAGGAATATGAAAAACTTAATAAATGCACAGAATAATTAGAAGAAACAAAATAAATGGTCAACAGTCTAAAGACTCAACTTGAAGAAGCTAAGGAAAGTGAAGAAAACCTGAAGAACCAATTGAATAAAAAGGAAGAATCGTGCCACATGCTGGAATTGGAAGTCATCAACCTCAAAAGGATTTAGCTAGAAAACAGGGAAGAAATAAAAAGATTAAAGACTAAAGTTGTTGATCTAACAAAATAAATAGAAGAGTTGAAGACATATGACAAAACCAATAAATGCACATAAGTCTTGGATGAGACATAAGAAATAGTCATAAGTCTAAAGACTTAACTTGAAGATGCTAAGGAAATAGAAGAAGACTTGAAGATCCAGTTGACTAAAAGGGAAGAAACATGTCACATGTTGGAATTAGAAGTTATCAACCTCAAAAAGAAGAATGAAAAGACAAAAACAACTATCAAATTATAGAACAACTTAGCCATCTTGGATAATATCTGGAACAATCGAATACCGACCGATGATAAAACCAGTCTTGGGTACAATAAGAAAGGAGAAGGTGGCAAGTAGAACACCATTCAAAAGCATGAGAAAGGATCATCCTCTTCAAAAGGAAAAAGTGCAATCACAAACCAAATACAAACCATGAACTTTGTTAAAGGATGAATCTCTAAAAGTAAAAAAAAAAGAAACATATCAAAAGGCAAACTTCCCATGTCACAACAAAATCGAGTATGGAAACACCTTTAGTGGTTATTTCTTTTCTTGTAAAAACTTTGGTCACAAATCATTAGAATGCAAGAGTCCTAAAAAGAAAAATTTAGGAAGGTCCAATAACTTAATGAGATGTTGGAGATGCAATTATGTTGGGAACAAAACAAAGTTTTTTCATACCATGAGATGCTACAACTGTGATAAGTTTGGGCACAAATACCAAGACTATAGGAAATCAAGAAGACAACCCATGAAAAATAATCCATACAAGTCAGGAAGGAAATCTAATGAACTTTGGAAGAAAATAAGAGAGGATCAATCTCAAAGGACAAATGTAGAAAACCAAAGTTCATCAAACAAAGTTCCTTATGGAAATATATGGAGAATAAAATCTAAAGAAGAAAGCAAGAAAGATGATGGCAATCTTCCACCTAAAAATGAAGAAATTGATAACAATAAACTGATGGATAAAATTCCTAATAAGGAATGTGAAATTCAAAGCTTTTCATATGAAGAGGAACAAGCTCAAGGAAGAAGAATTTCTAAATAATAAGATGAAGAAGATTATGATGCACAAAATAATGGTGATGATGATGAACTCTCAAAATCAAATCAGTCTGTAGAATAGTGTGTGATCCGGATTATTTTCGACACGAAATGAGAGCGGAGATTAATAAATAAATGCACAGAGATATCGTGTATATCCAGTAATATAACAGAAATATATCATAGATGCAACCATAAACACAGAGATACATTAATACACAATTTCTATTAATGAAAGAAATGTACAGAAACTGTAAAAATACAGAGTGAAAGACTCGCTAGAATGGTGGCATCTTATCTCTGAGAAGAGATGTGATAGCTACTCGCATTCGCAAGAAGATGATTACAATGAGGCTCTAGAGGCATTTTTACAATAAACAGGAATGCCAAAAGTCCTAGACATCCAAAAACCTAACCCTAGGAGATGAAGCGCCAAAAGTCATGTGGGCCCTGTTTGGGTGAGTTAGTACATCAACTTCCCGGGGTCGTAACTTGTGCATACGATATCTGTTTTAGGTGTATGATAGCTTGTTGGAAAGGTATCATCGAGGAGATTCATTTTGGGGGCTCAATTATTCCTTTGTCTATCATTAACAACCTTGATCTCAAAAAAAAAAAAAACTTCATTTAGGCCCTCAAAATGGCCTTGGAAGTTCAAACCTGCTAAAAATAGTAAATTGCCAAAATTACCAGAAAATTGTTTTGAGCCAGTCGGAAAAGGTGGGTGGCCACCGATATCCACCTGGATCAGTGTGATGAATAAAACAAATAATATCTAAATAATAAAGCAACAAAAAGAGTTCAAGATATATAAAAACAAAGTATGAACAGAGCAACGTTATTAATGATATGAAAGAACAATAAAGATCTCTTGGAATCAAAGAATTAAATAATATCAAGAAGAAGAAGAAATAGATCAAGAATATTAGTAAGCTTCACACCCTTTTCCATTATGACAAAGGAGAAGACAGTAAAACCCTATTTGAACACAAAAATCCCAAGAGATTGAGATAACAACTTGCACATTCACAAGGGGAGAAAATAAGTACAAGTTTTCTTTCCTTTGTCATTGATGTAAAAAGAGGAGAGATAAACAATAAAAACAAACTCCAAAATAAATGGGACAAATATAGGGGGAGAATCATCTCAAGGGGAGAAGATAAATGTTCCCTTTTTCATTGTTGTCAAAAGGGGAGAGATAAGAGTAAAACAAAGTCATCTCAAAGGACTCAAAATACATAATACATTTCACAAGGGAAGTAAGATTGTTTTACTAAGATTTACATCAATAACAAAGGGGGATATTGTTGGCAATTTGGTTGTCATTGATGTCAACTTTGATAAATAGGTCACTAGTAAATTTGGGTCATTTTGCGACGGTTATTTCCATTCTCTTGTGGCATTATGTCATGGATATTGCGACAAATATTGAGTCTCCAAAATGTCATTTCATGTGACGTGGAATGTGAGATGAACCTTGATTAACGTCGCAAGAGAGACGACCGGAGCGACGTTGTCACAATTGCGACAAAAAAATAAATACCGTCGCCAATATGACTAAGTAAAGAATTCGTCGCAAGAGTGACACAGTAGAGAAATCATGGCACACTCAACAATATAGGCAAAGTAAGTGAAAAAATTGTGACAAATAAGCTTTTGAAGAGTTCGTCGTGATTGCGACAAACATATGGTATATAGGACGAAATAACAATACAATTTCCGTGGTTTGTATAGAAAGTTCATTGCAAAATTTGTACCGATCATCCCAATTGAGACGAAAAATGTCGTGGTTTGTTCAACAAGTTCGTTGAAAAAATTGTACCTGTCGTCGCAATTGAGACGAAAATTGTCGTGATTTGTATAGCAAATTCGTCACAGGATTTGTTCCGGTCGTCGCACGTGAGACAAAAACTGTCATGATTTTTATAGTGAATTCGTTGCAGGATTTCTATGGTTCGTCACAATTGAGATGAACACTTTCATGGTTTGTATAGCAAAATCATCGCATAATTTCTATGGGGCGTTGAAATTGCGACAAAAATGATTTATTTAAAAAAAAAAAAAAAACTATTTTTGAGCAAAAAAAATAATATTTTATTTTTGAAGAAAGGGGGCATGTATTGGAAGAATATTATAGGCTATGAAGTTCATTATATTCTTGAAAACATTTCACAAAGGGAATTCTCTGAAGTAAATAAGGTATGGATAGATCGCTCTACATGTGATCAAGCACCATCTAGTTTTGATTTCAAGAGTACAAATATGGAGTGTCACATCCAATCAAGAGTTACCCTGAGATATTTATGGTTATTCTATCAATTCATCTCAATAGGCCCTCATCTATATTCAAAAATTCAAGTATGCTAGAATAGAGAATGCCTTTTGTTAAAATAATTATCTGAAGGTCTTATTTTCACATTCAAGGGGGCATTAACCTCGGAGGAAGAATTCTCCATTAAATTGGGTTTTTTACAGCTATACTAAGACATCTAGATAAGACGTCTTTTCCAATAAAGACAAGTTCTAGTTGTATAATCCCTTAACATAGTGTAAAGAACATATTTTGATGAATGTTTGGCATAGGAGAAATTCAATGAGTCAACCAAAAGATATATATGTAACAATATATATATGATATGGATATGTTATTAAAATAGATAACATATACATATCAAATATATTTATATGTGTGATATTTACTAAACATATAAGTTGTAAGGTTGGCTAAGCTCATCACGAGAGGCATTGAAAAACAAAGGCTTCTCTATTCTACTCAGAATTTTTAGTATTTTAATGGCTCCCTAAGAAGGTTTGTCTCTAGATGCATTCATGGATTTTCATCACAGTTGGTTTTATTAATATTAAATATTATCCACATTCCAAATCTTGTGGGAATCTTTAAAATGAAGGGCCATTCCATTTATTGGGAATATTTAGAAATATCATTCTAAGTCCAAAGCTTGTGGGAATCTAGTTGGGCAAGGCCATGGTTTCTAACATAAGGAGGGTTTTCCTAGGGGTTTAATACTAAGTCATATCATTGCATTTATAGACATGTGAGGACAAGGACTTTGTTTGACTTGGGTTGAATTCTTTAAACTAATGCTTCAAGAAAAGTAACAGAATAAAATGCTCAATGAATGCTTGGAAGGAAAACACTTACTTTATTAAACAAAACACACCAATGCACCATTACTCATAATTAGTGATGAAGCAATATACAATGTTCAAGGTGAAACTTTCTAAGTAAAAAGTACATATTCATTCACAAGATAGTCATCATTTAGCAAATTTCATATGTGCAAGAAGTGAAGCATGAACAAGTACTTATGAAACATTTAAGCATGAAATTGGGTCTTTATGATAACAATGAAATATAACATAATTGTAACAAGTTCATAACCAATATAAGTTTGCATCCATTCAATAAGTATATTCCATGAAACACATGAAGTGTCACTATTGTAAAGAGAGAATAAGGCAACGATCTCAATGTAATAACTTTAGAAGAAATACAATGCTACCAGATTAGAAAATTTCATTAGTATATGTCAAGGCACAAAAATTATATCATTAACCAAACTTATCATTCATTCATCAACACTCAGAAATTAATCTGTTTATCATCATACAATATAGATCAATTCTTTGGAACCATGATTGTAGCATGAATCAACCCTCTGAACTAGCAAACAATATAAATGTTGCACTATTTGGGTAAATTTTTGGGGGTGGTTAGGGTAGGAATGTATCGTGGTCAACCAACCAAGCCAAAAGACATGCAAACACCACAACAAAATATGGTTAACAAACCTTCATGCAATAGTGAAAGGAGGTAATGATTGGACTAATTACAAGGTCCTTTGGAATTCCTTAACATATTTTGGCTTCTTTGGGATGTGGAAAAGAAGGTGTCATAAAAACATTGCAAAGCATCAACACTTTAATCACCATTGATAGTGGAATACTTATGCAGTTTTATGACAATCCTGGATAGAGTTTTGGATAACACACAGGAGGTAATGTCAAGGCTTTAAATATAAGGATATATCCATCATACTTTTGTGTGATACTTCATCTAATAAAATAATTAAATGAGCCAAAATAATGTTGGATAGAAAAAGAGATATATGTGTTAAGAGGGAGGCTTACTTGTAAGTGCAACTGAGACTAGGTTATAATAGGGTAACCCCCTTCCACTATACTTAATAAGGTTTATTAGACTAGAAATTAGGTTAAGGAACCATATATATACTTTCAGTAACTAAGGAAGGTTAGGATATCTATAAGGAAGGTATGTGAGTTAAGTTTTTGGTGATTATTTCAGAGTAAGGTTTTGGTGATAACCTAGTAGAAGATAAGGTACGTTAGGGTACTTCTCCTTTACCTTGACTTTCCTAGTAGGTGAGTAGGGGAAGCCATTTTTAGAATCCCATTGTCAAGTTATATGATTTACCTAAATAAGGATTTGTGATAAATTTAAAGGTGAGATATGAATTTATGATGTTAAAATTTTATGATGTTCATGTACATATCATGAAATCAAACCTAATTCATGTTATTTTTAAGGTTGTTTATTTGAATCAATTAAATTATGATTTAGCAATGAATGAGTCAAAACCTACCATAACTAACACAAGTGGAACCCTTAATTCATTGTGGTATAAATTTTCCTTGTAAATCCTTGAAGCAATACATCCTAGGATTTTGATCCCCCTCACCAAATATTGCATGGTTATTATAAATGAAAATGAAAATTGAACTTGTCTAAGGTACCATAACCACCTAAGAGTTCGAAACATTCAAAATATTGTATTTAATTATTAAGAGAGGCATTGCCATCATGATCATCTTAAGTATCATCGTCATTATATGACTATAACCTAGTTCATGTATAAATGAAGTCCTTTAGTATTAGTAACCCCACCCTAAAATNTTTCTAATGACAATGATAAAAGCACCACTAAGACATCATCAATATACTAGAAAACACCAAAACCTACTTGGCATAACCTACACTTTGATGGTGCTTCATAGGGATTGATAATAAATGATGGTGTCATCCAAGACAACCAAAGTCACTTGGCATTGGCATACTTTGGTTACATGTGCAATAAAAAGTAACAACGAGGCTAAGTTCAAATCCTATTGCAGGATTTCAACTTAGAAAGGGATCATCTACAAATACAATATGTTATAAAAGCACTTGATTGTTAAGTGTTTATGGGGTTAATAATGTTTTCTCTTTATGCTATTATTTATCTAATGACTTAAGTAAGTGGGCCAATTGAGTCTCAATTCATACTCCTTCTCATCCAAATGGGTCCCAAGTCTCTATTGTTATAGGGTCTAGTATATTGTTATCTTTGCAGGTGGATGTGGGTCAAGTATTGTAATATGGAGTTGGGATATAATAACATATTTGATGTGTTATAGTGTGTGTGTGTAATAACGTATATATTTTATTACATATATGTGTAATAAAACATACATATATATTCTACTACACATATATGTAATAACATATATTACAAAAAACACGAGTTGTAAGTTTGGAGAAGCTCATTGTGAGAGGAACTGAAAAACAAAGCCTTCTCCATTCTATTTGGAGTTTTAAGGATTATTGTGGCTCCCTAATAGGGTTTGTCTCTGGATGCTTTCATGGATTTCCATCCTAGTMAATTGTCGAGTCCATTGTGTTAGCTCAATGACTTCAACGTACTATCCCATCTATTTCTTTGTTGATGGAAGTGTCATTTTGTGTGAAAGGCGGTGTGGTAAATAATTTGTTTGTTGGGTCCACCAAATTTGTATTTCAATATGTAGGACACTTTCATGAACTAATTATCAATATTTCAATATGTAGGACACTTTCATGAACTAATTATCAATATTTCAATATGTAGGACTTCTTTTACATATTGACCTCTTTTACTTTCATGTAGGACCTCTCATAGACACATTGCTCCCTTGCACATCAATGAAGTTTTTTTAAAGGGACAAATTAGTTGACATATGGTCAAAAGTCTCTCATTGTTGCCATTATTGTGTCCTATAATCGACAAAGTGAATATTTGAATTTATGCCATCATTAGAATAATGAGTGTTTATATCATGAACATCTATATGGATTAACATGACCATGAGAAGAATAAAGTATGAAAATATGAAGAAAGTCTTGAAACCTTGAATAACCCTCCACATATTGTAGACATGAAGATTGAGATGATTCACATGTGTGAAAGAGTAAATGTTTGACATCGCCATTTCCAACCCCTCATGTTTAATCCTTAATGTTGTTGAAGAAACAAAATAAATTTCTTGGAACTAAAAACATTAAATTGTTTCCAAAATTGTGCCCTCTAATCGACAAAGTGAAGATTGGAATTTATGTCAACATTATAAAAATGAGTGTTTATATCATGGACCTATATATGGATTAACATGACCATGAGAGGATTAAAGTAGGAAAATATGAATAAAGTCTTGAAACCTTGAATAACCCTCCACATATAAATTGACAATGACAAAGTGATTTTGTTTCTTTGTCATGTGAGACACAATGAAAAGAAGGGTAATGCTCTGAAAAAATATTATAAAATGTTTGACATGGCCATTTCCAACCCCTCATGTTTAATCCTTAAAACGTATATTTATTGCATCTTCCCAAAAATTTATTTTTGCATGTTGCATCAAGTTTAAAGTTTGCACATTGCTTGGAAAAATATGCTTGCCACATGTCACATGTCACAAGACTTTCAAAGTTGCATATATCATGTCACAAGATTTTGGAAGTTGCATATTTCATATTCAAGTTCTATTTGTTGCCTAGACTCCATAGCCCAAGCACAAGGCACCAGGTCTTGCTTGCATTCTCACATCTTGAATCAAGGAGTATTCAATCAATATATACCAAGTCTCATAAGAGAAGATGAAATTATGATTAAGTGTATAACAAAATTACATTCACAGATATATACAAGCCATAGAAATATCCTTGTGTATATTATCAGATGAAAAAGTACCCATAATGTCAATGCATTATATGCATCATTACATGTTCAGCTACATAATGTACATCTAACTGTCTTATAAAATTATTACATGATATCATGAATTTATTTTAGTCTTCTTTTGTGCTTTCCAAGGCTTAAGTAATTCATCCATCTCCATGTCTTCATTTACTGGGTGCTCTTCAACTACTGATGTTGTTTCATTCCTTTCATGCCAAGTACATTTGGTCTCATACCCACAGCGTGGATGCTGCTGTGAGGGGCCATCACCTACAAAAATAAAAAATATTAAATTTATATGGCCAATTTTTAAATATCATTGAAGTAGTTCATTAATATTAAAAAAAAACTCTGCAATGTAATTATTTACCTGGTCCTCTAGTTGGCACCGTTGGAATGGCTGCCGGCATGTTCCCTTGATCTTCAGGTCGAGGAGGATCAACTATGACATTCTCTGCCATTGAAACGTCAAAATTTATAATTACAAAATTATTAATTATATGATTAATATATAGACATTTTACCGCCATGGGCCTCAGTCACAGAAACATCTTGGGGTTGCACCTCACTGGGATGGGGCTGCTGGGGAGCACCATGATCTTCTGGTTGCGTTGCACTATCAACGCTCTGTTGTCCAGTACTAATGGTTTCGTTGATAGTGTTTATCCCCTGATTAAAACAAAGTAAGACATTAAATTATGGATGATATCAAACATTTACGTATTACATAAGTAATGAAAGGTTAATGTGGACTAATTTTTATTTACCTTATCCTGCAAATTGGATTGTGGGGTCTACCCCATGCTTTTCCTATGATCAACCACGACTTTATAAATCTACTTGTAACCAAGTTGGAGGTCTTCCTCCATGGTTTCAGTTCCTAAGTCGTCACCCT
>JASDQU010205399.1:18727-29026 GCA_032191745.1 Picea mariana
ACAACTCATACAGAAGGAGGACTTTGGGGTTTCTAAACACCTCAATAGTCAAGGCAGTGTAGCTGAGACACTATTGTGGACAGAACCTTTACTGGGAGTTCTGTAGGAGCTCTACCCAGAGGGTATCGAGCGGGTGTACAGAAGTGCATAGAGGAAAGAACTCTGTTGTGAGTTTAGAGAGACCAAAATTCTGTCGAGGATTCTGAGGAGCTCCGTCTGGAGGACATCGAGCGAAGCGTGCAGATAGCACAGGGGAAAAGAACTCTTTGAGTTCTGGAAGTTGGAGGAAAGGTCCACTGAGGGAACTTTCACTAGGTTGTTGAATACCCAGAAGTACTCAAGAAGAGGCTTGAGCAGAAGGATAGCCAGAGGAGTGCCTAAGTATTCTCCATCTGAGGGAGAAGAAGGATCAAATCCCCCCAAGGGGTCTGAGTGTTTGTGGAAGCTCAGGACAGATAGCGCTTTGAGCGCGAAGACTCCGCAGGAGTGCAGGAGCCAAAGAATCCCGTGAGGGTTCAAAAGACAGAAGCTCAGGAAGGGCAACGCTTTTGCATGTATCAGTGAGACTCAAGTTGAGGGTTCACAAGAGGAGAAGAAACGCAAAGTTCCAAGCCTTTGGGAATGAAGAAGAAACCAGTAGGAGCTCAGGAGGAGCGTACAGGAGGAAGAACCCGATAGTCGTTGGATATCAAGAAGAAATCCCGTCATCCGTTGGATCAGGAGAAGTAGCGCATAGTTTAACATCAAGAGGAGGAGCACACGGGAGAAGGGATCTGAGTCATCAGATCTCAGACCAGTTCACCAACATTCGTTGGATCGACAAAAGTTGCACAGGGTTTAAATAGTCGGGATATCAGCCATCGGGAATTCGGGATTCTCAAGGTCATAGGAGCCGGGTAGTGCAAGTCGCGAAATCCCGACGGGATCTGGACCGTCTGTTGGCAGAAGGACACGTGGCAAGGATCCAGTTCCATCGGCATTTGGCGCATCGAGAAATCGACATTCCCGTGGACACGAGATCGGGGAAATCCCAGGTGAAAACCCCGATATAATCAGAGGCATTGATTTCCAGAGGGACGCGTGTCAAGAGATCCCATCATATCGGGATTTCGGCATTCAATGTTTGGCGATGCAAGAGCTGCATGCACGTCAGAATCGCGAGTAGCGATTTCCCGAGTTAACGGGAGCCGTCGATCGTCAGGAGGACAGGTGGCGCGAGATCCTTAGAAGTCGGACTTCGGGGTTTCAGTGTTCGTCATTCCCGGAGGCGAGAGTTCAAGCTCTTTGAAATCGCGACCGACGATTTCCCAAATCAACTGGAGCCGTCGATCAGGACAGGGACACGTGGCGTGAGATCCCTGGGGATCGGGATTTGGAATTCAGTGTTTGCAAAGGCAAGAGGTTTACACCTTTTGAAATCGCGACTGGCGATTTCCCGATTTAATCAAAACCGTCGATTTGAGCGCGGACAGGTGGCACTAATCTAGCGTATCGGGGTTTCGGCATTTGGGGTTTCCAGAGGCAAAGAAACTTTGCATTGTGGATTCGCGATCCGCGAAATCTCGACATGACGTGGCGTGTGGGACCGCGATCTCCAGTGGAGTACAGGTGGAAGCATATTGGAGTTCGGGGTTCAGGGATTCATAGAGTAAGTGAATCACGAAAATTCATGCACCGATTCCCTGATAGTGAAATCTCCGATAAAGGGAAATGTTGACCTGTTGACCATCAGGGATCGGGGTTTTGTTATGTATTAGAATTGTGTTCGCGTGAAACGTGAACTCTCGAAGCGCGATTTCTCGATATCCGAAAGGAGGATCGCCGAGGAGTGTTGTTGTGGGTAGGAGAACTCCTGAGAGGAGTTGAAGAGCATTGACTCTTTGGGCCTGTAGAGAAAGAAGGTCCTGGTGAGAGCAGGGAGGAACCATGAGGGAGACCTCTTTTTGCGTCACACAACGTTTGGGGTCATTACATATGGTATCAGAGCGGGTTCAACCCTATGACTATGGATCACCATGCTTTCCACTGTAGTAAACTATGAGTATGATTATAGTGTTTCTTAAAAATTTAACAAGATCATCCGATGATATCATTTAGAGGACACCTCGGAGGTTTGCAATGTGGTGTCGTGGAAGGATTTTTGATGCCTCTATAAGTTTCTTCACCCTCGGAGTCGAACCCCCATGGGGAGGAACAAGTCCTGGGGATAGATTTGCTTATTGTAAGGGATGATGATGGTTTGACAAGGCCCTTCCAGGTATTGTCAAGGGGCCTTGATTCATCATTCGTACTGAGATGAGGCCAGGGAACCTATACCCATGAGGGTCCACCACGTGCCCCAGCTAGTACCGTTAGAATCCACTGATAAATCAAGAGAGTTGAGTTCTCGAGTCCATGAGTGTTGCAGATGGCTGTGTCGTCGAGGCATGGTTGTAGAGGAAGGTGTTGTGCTTCATGCTTCACGATCTTGACCTCCAGCTTGAAGGTCTTCTTGGTGGTCTTTCAACTAAAGGGGAATGCTCTTCTATGGTGGAAGACACTCCTACCACTTTGAACATGGTCATCGACGACGTGTCATGGGAACTATTCTAGGAACAATTCCAAAGGAGGTCTCTTTCTGAGGAATTCATTAAATGTCAGCTCAATGAGTTCAATGCCTTTCGATAGAGCGACTGTACGGTACTGAGTACAAGCCCCGTTTTTGGAGCTTCTTCAGTGTGCTCCGCATCCTCATCGAGAAACATAAGGTCAATGAGTTTGTGTTAGGCTTATCATTGGAATTCAACTTCTACTTTAGGTACTAATATTACTGGACCAAAGAAAGTATGTTGTAATGTGGAGAGCCACATTTCCAGCGTGACTACCTAGTGAAGAAGACTAGAGCATATAGATTAGTTAGACCCACTACCATGGGATATTTGGGCAAGGCCCATCGGAATCATGTGGCAGTGAGTAATTGACAGGCAGAGCACCAACTGACTCTACTCAAGACCTCAGGTACCATCGTTGACCAGATGCTTAGTAGTTGATTGATCTCGGTGCTCCTGAGAGTTCCATTCTGTTGCCACATTAAAAAGGTTTAAAGTAGAGACAGTCGAACATGATGAGTTAAACTTTGTAGAGATGGATTCGAGAGCCAAACAGAGGGTTGGAGGAAACTTTATGGGTTGTACCTTTAACCTGGGAGAGTTTGTCACAAGGGCCAACCTGTATGGTATGATCTTAGGATCTTGTGGCATCGTTATCAGTATGGACTAGTCGGAATTTCTTGAGGTGATACTCAAATGTAAGATGAAGCAGTTGATCTTGGTCAATTTGAGGGGAAGAGGTGCGTTATTATAGGTTAGAAGTAGGGAGTTCCCTGAGGTTCATCTCTTCCTTGCAGCTACGGAAGAGAATGTGCAAGGGGTGTGCGCTTTATGCGATCCTTGCAATAAAAATGAGAAGCGGAAGGTCTAGAATAGATTCTGGTGGTAAGAGAGTTTGCTGACATCATTTTGGAGGAGTTACCTAGGATGTCGTTGGAGAGGGGGTTGGAGTTTACTATAGACCAAAAACTAGGGACTGAACCAATAGTGAGAACGCCTTATTGGATGTCGACCCTAGAGTTATAGCAGTTGAGAATGCAACTGAAGAAATTGTTGGACCTGGGACTGATACATCCAAGTGTGTCAGCGTAGGGTGTGCATGTTATTTTCATACAAAAGAATGATGGGTTGTGGAGGCTCTACATTGACTACCATCAATTGAACAAAGCAATGATCAGGAATCAATATCCATTGCCGAGAATTGATGATTTTTTCGGTCATTTAAAGGGTGTGATGGTGTTCTCAAAGATTGATTTATGATCAGGGTATCACCAGTTAGGGATCAAAGAGAATGACATCCCTAAGTCTGCTTTTAAGATTAGGTTTGGACATTACAATTTTACTGTTTTACCAGTTGGAATGACAAATGCCCTAGTGGTATTTATGAGTTTGTTGAAAACGGTGTTCCGCGAGTACTTGGAAAAGTTCGTCCAAGTATTCATTGATGATATTTTGATCTACTCTTGGACAACGAAGGAGCATAACGAGCACTTGCGCTTGGTACTATTTTATCTACGAGAGCACAAWTTGTATGGGAAGTTGTCCAAATGATCATTTTATCAATCGAAGATTCACTACTTAGGGCATGTCATCTCCAGMAAASGGATTGTCATGGATCTAGCAAAGGTCGAGGCTATCATGGAATGGACTGCTCCAAGGAATGTCCCAGAAGTGCGTAGCTTAATGTGTTTAGGAGGATAYCATCGATGGTTCATCGAGGGATTCTAGAAGATAGCAAACCTAATTAATGAGTTACAGAAGAAGAAAAAGAAGTTTTTTTGGACTGAGAAATGCACGAAGGAATTTTGGAGGCTCATGGAGTTGTTGACAACAACACCGATACTAAATGTCCCTGATATGGATACAAAATTATTGGTAGGCACTGATGCATCTAAGGAAGGCTTAGGTGGAGTCTTGATGCAATACAGTTGAGTGATTTGGAGTTGCTAGCCATGAGGCATGAGGAGAACTACGTGACGTATGATTTGGAGTTGTTAGCCATCGTTTATGTCGTGAAGGTTTGGAGAAACTAACTTGTTGGACAAAAATTTGAACTAAAGATGGACCACTGTGGACTACAACACCTCTTTACGCAAAGCGAMCTGAACGCACGACAATGGAGTTGGTCGGAATTGCTTAGCAATTACAACTTTGAAATCACTTACATAAAAGGAACAATGAAATGAGTGGCATATGCACTGAGTCAGAGACCACACATCTTTTCGRTGTTTCCTCTTCAGATGAATCTACATGAAAATATTCTAACTTTATAGCATGACGATGACTGGTACAAGGGGTCAAGGATTTTATCATACAAAACACAATGATAGTACCAAGATTTGAAGGGTTTATGTTTGACGACGATGGATTATTGAGGTTTAACATTCAGATATACGTATCGCTAAACGACAAGTTGAGGAGCTTGATCCTAAATGAGGCTTATAGAGAAGTATACATGGCTCACCCGGGAGTCACAAAGATGAGGGCAGACCTTAAACCCTTGTTATTTTGGAAGGGAATGAAGTCTGACATAGTCAACTATGTGGCTAGAGGTCTATAATTTCAGCAGGTAAAGGTTGAACATAGACACCTAGCGGGATTACTATAGCCACACACTATTACGGAATCAAAATGGGAGGTTATTTTGATATATTTTGTTGTTGGATTTCCATTGATGACAAGGAGGCATGACTCGATTTTCATAGTAGTAGACACTCTAACGAAGAGTGCTCACTTTATTCCTGTGCGTATGACATATCAGGCACCTGACATATCTAGATTTTTTCATTAGTGAGATTGTGAGGCTGCATGGTCTTCCTAAGAGGACTATATCTGATCGAGGATCGGTGTTTACTGGATGATTTTGGATGAGTTTCCAAGAGGCCTTTGGAACCCAACTTAACTTTAGTACTGCGTATCACCCAAAGACTCACGGGTAGACCAAACAAACGAACCAGACCTTGGAGGATGTGTTGCACATGTATGTGATGGACCAACAAAAGCATTGGGAAGAATTCTTTCCATTGGTGGAATTCGCTTACAACAACAGTTACCAGAGCACCATTAAGATGGTGCCTTTCGATGTTTCTTTACGGGAGACCATGTCGGACACCTTTGAGTTGGGATCGGATTAAGGATAGGGTCTTGGTGGGACCAGAAGCGATCCAAGAAATGGAACATCAAATGAAAACAATAAGAAAACGGATTAAATAAGTGCAGGATCGATATAAGAGTTATGTCGATGCACACCATGTCGACCGTAGTTATGAGGTCGACAATCAAGTATTCTTGCAGGTTAAACCACATAAGAGTTCGATCAAGTTTGGGAAGGTAGATAAACTCTCTCCTAGGTTCATGGGACCTTTCGAGATTGTGGAAAGAAAGGGGCCAGTGGCCTATTGACTAGCCTTGCATGATTCTTTGAGGCGTATGCACGATGTTCATGTATCTGATTTGAGACATTATATTAGTGATCCTACACATGTTATTGTCATGAGTTCCTTGCAGGTATCGAATGAGGGGGTGCTCACGGCTGAGCTGATCCGCATCTTGGATCCTCCGATTCGTCAACTACGATGTCGAACACTAGATCATATCAAGGTCCATTGGGACAACTATAGTCTGCACTCGGTGACCTGGGAGGACACATATGATATGCGCCAACAGTTTCCATTTTTATTCGATAGATAGAATTATGATACTATGATACACTTATTTCAACATTTTTACTATGAAAATTCAGGATGAAGTTTAGACCAAGAGGGGGGTGTATGTAACATCCCGCTTTGGCGCACTAAGTGAGCTTATTCTTTGAGGACACTTGCTCGCAAGTGATCTGTATTTTTATTCTAATAAAACTTTTGAGTTTGATCATGAGGCATTATGGGTCGATGACATGGTTTAACTGCATTGACATGGACAGGTGCTATTAACTCAGTTTTTCTGAGTGTGCAGGATTTTGGACCTCGACGATGCAGAGGCATCAATGAAACCCCTTGTACTCCAGATCGAGTCAGGGAGTGTACCATTGGGGTTTGATTATTTTACTATGATATTAGTGCATCTAATTAGATGATATGATATGTATATATTCTGACATGATTTGTTGATGATGCAGAGTGACGATATCTTGTCGACGGGACTCACATGTGTAGTAAAGGGGTCACGCACGACTACTAGATATGTTGAGGGAGAGGTGTGGATACCAGCCCGTCCAAAACCTACTAGTACTCCTGTCATGGCTTGAACTATAGGTTAACGTTTACCTAGTTCGAGAGGACCCATGATGTCGTGAGGGAAGACTACGACAATCGTTCACGATGATTCTAAGGGGAAAGCAATAAGGCAGGGGCCTTATTCCTTAGAGGCCCTCAGTCTCCCACAAGTTCACCTGGTGGAGTATTGAATCCAGTTGTTATTGATGTCTACCAAGTTACTCAAAAGGTGAGTGGCACCCTTGGAGCACGTGGTGCATCCTGAAGGGCAGGTCGTGCAAGAAAAAATGGAAAGAGGTGAGCGGTACCCTTGGGGCACGTAGTGCATCCTGAAGGGCACGTTGTGCAAGGGAACAAATGAGGCGAGTGGCACCCTTGGGGCACCTAGTGCATCCTGAAGGGCACATCACGTGGTTATTGATAAATGAATGAACCTAGACGACCTTAGGATGAACAATGTGATAAGAATTTAAAGAAAAAAAACATTTTTCCCTAATAAAATGTCACCCATCACAAAAATTAATGTATAGGTCTAAATCATGCTAATGGTAAAATTTTATCCCTTTTATAAAAAAACAAATGTTGGAATAAAATTAAAAAAAGGGAATTAATTGTTTTATTATTTTTTGATAATTTAAAATATACTAATTAAATGACAAAAGGGAAAAAGGGTTAATTTCCACACCTACCTTTTTGAGTTCTAATTAAAAGGGGAAAGAAGGAAAATCTAAAATATCAGGAAACTAGGAAAAGAGGTAAACATAAGAAGGGGGAAAGGGGAAGATAAGGGAAAAAGTGGAACGTCAAACTTAATAAAGTATCTACCATTTAAGAGCTTTCTAATTTAAATTGAACTAGCAATTTAACAATAGGGAAAGCCATTAAAACCTGTAAGAGAATTTAGGGACACCTAGGAGTGATTCTAGGAGTAACTCTAGGAGTAACTCTAAGTGGGTGAGGAAAATAAAGATAATTAATTAATTAAATAAATAAATTTATGGAGGAATGATGGGGATGGGTGACACTTGTACGGGGAGGAAGTTTTAGGACCTAAATTTAAAAGAAACTTAATTAAATGAGATTTTAGGAAAGTAAGGAACCATGAAACTCTATATAATGAAGGGAGGAGATGGAGGTAAGGGGGATCTATTTTACGTAACGTTACATTGTAGAAATACCCACATGATTGAATTAACTTGTGGGAGTTGGGATACCCAGCTCAGTGAGGAGTGGTAGCTCGGCCTTGCGAGGCAAGCTAGGAGCTAGTTGAAATCTCTGGATAGTGAGGGTGTGGCCCCTTTGCGGCTCGGGGGGCTAAGGGAGAAGAAGAGTACCCCTAGCATTGGTTGGGAGGTACCGGTGAAGTCTCATTGGTTTGCATGGGAGAGTTTCATGAAGCGCATGGGATGTCCACTCAGAGTGGGCAATCAGGAAATGGTACACTTTCTTCATTGTATGGTAGATCGTTGTAGGATTTATGATTTGGATATGCATGTTTATTCTGGGTAGGTAAACTAGTTGTCTATATTCATTACTAAAAATTTTAGAGGCCTAGCTGATTGATTGATTGGTATCCCATGACCTTCGTGCTCTTGCATGTCGTGACAGCCCTGTGGTGTTGATTGTGACCCTATTGGTTGTTTCTCCCTTCATCCCTAGATCATTATTCCTTGCCTAAGAAGTCAGCCAGGAGCCTGATCTACGGTCATCGCTTCAACATTAATAGACCTATAGATCTCAACGCCCTTCTTTTTTGTGCATGGATGATGAGCGAAGGCCGTTCCTACCAGTCATCTTCCCCTTTTGTTCTCGGTTGATTGGTGATATGTGCATCTTCTTGGATTGACCATCTATGCAATGGGTTCGGACAAGTTTCCATTGATTTTAAATTGCCTAAAATTGGGTATAAAATCTGCAATGAATGTGATTTTCCATATGGATGCTTACGTCTTACCCAGCGATTATGTATTTATAGAAGAGTTGTCCATTAAAAGAGTTTTTGTGTATTCTCTTTTTATTTAACGATTAGCAGTGTGTTCAATTCTTATTAAATGATTTTTGTTCACTCTATTTTCATTCAATGATTGTTGTATGTCATACTCCTCTGCTTACTATTAGTTGATCAATGTCATAACTTAAAGATAGAATAATTTTAGCTGATCTTGATCAAATTTTTTTCTAAAATTATTGTTAAAAACAAGCGCACATGAAATGAATGCTTTAAAGTGTTTAAATTATCATGAAGGGTTTAATTTTGTAGATCACTTAGATTGTCATACCAATATTGAATTCACTATTTGTTAATTTCTCATACAGTACGGTTGAATTTTGTTTGTTGTTACACTAACTATTTTTTTTTATTTACACATAATGTTTTAATTACACAGATCACTTATTACACAGATTGCACAGATTATTTTATCACACTGATTTTTACTGTTACACAGAATTTATTACCACGAAATGTCATTAAAGATGATTGTGTTTACTGCCTTAAAGTCTACAACATGCCTTTATCCTGTAGCCTGCGTTTTCCTGATGTGTGTCACCACGTTTTTCCTTTAAAACCATGGTTGTGCTTTCATGTGTTTCACCACGATTTTGCATTAAGATTCTGACTGCGTTTTTCTTTTAATAACCCTGAATTTTCCCTTTTAAGATGACTGCAATTTTCCCTCTTAAAATAGCCAAACAATTTTGCCCTTTGGAAACTGCAAGTGTTACCTTACTGCATGGAGTTTTCCATTTAATACCTGTGTTCTTTAATTTGAATTTTTCTCATCTTATTCAGTGTTTCTTTAATACTACAATTCCTTACCTTCCATTCATTACCTACGTTCCATTTATTGATGGCATTAATTTCTCGGCAGTTTAATTTTCCTGGGAAGTACGTGCACCAATTTTCAGTTGTCAGCTTGCTCCTATAATAGCAACTCTTTGGCTGACAATGTAGAGGGATGACTTGTCTTACATAACATTGATTTATCATTTTTGTAATGGATAGCTTCTCCTTGAAACAACCTGCATTCAGTACAGAATTTAAATTGATGGGACAACCCTTATGCTGAATAGACTGCCTTAAATTAACTTAGCCCAGACTTGTCATTTAACCTCAATATTGATTTTACCAAACTTGTTAGTTAAGAAGGTAATTATTTCTTATACTATTAGTAATGACTTATTTAATGTGGCTAAATTGATTGCGTTTAGAGTTAATTTAGAGGGTACATTGATGACCAATTTATCTTTAGAAATTCTCCATTTGATTGCATTTAATGTTAAAATGGATGATGCTTTAAGGACTAATTGTAAATTAATCTGTCAACTAGTGGGATAATTGCAGTTGGTGCCTTATTTGTTAATGTCATCAATGAAGTAATATGCTAAACTAGATGGTGTTTAGAGATAAATTTAGGCTTTTCCTCTTTAGACCGTAATTAATGTTAATTAGACTATCATGTATTGACTGACTATGATTCAGAGATGCTGATTTAGAG